>VYXD01006453.1:315-45526 GCA_013397195.1 Hylia prasina
GGGGCGGATGAAGGCGTGGGGGCGAATTGTGCAGGAGATTCGCTCCGTGTTCACAGGCGGGGCCGAGGCGGAGTCTGGGCAGGAGGCGGATGTCTCGGGCGGCACATCCCGCCCCTCCGCGGGCGTTTCAGAGGTGGGGCCTTGGGCAGAGGGTGGGTGTCCCGGGTGGCTCCTCCCGCTCCGGGTGTGCAGAGGTGGGGGGAGGCCTGTCACTGAAAGGGGGGAGCCGCGTGTGAGGGCTGAAGTGCCCATAGAGCCGGCTGCGTTCATCAGCTTCCTTCCTCTTAGGCGTTCAGTTTCCCGAGCTCACTTTTCGTGAGCAGAGCCGCAAAATCTTTTTTAACTGGTGGCAGGCTTCCCAGCGTGGTAAAATGTGGAATTCGGGTATTCTAAGAACCCACAGCTCTGGGTGATGGAAACTCATATGCTTGTGTGATGCCGGTCACTGCTCTAAAGGTGGGGAAATGATGAGGGCAGAGTGTGTACTTGGTGTCTTGTGATTAAAACGGGGCACTATAACACAAATACACGAAAACTCAGAGATGATTTAGAATTATTTCCAAACCCACCAACAAGGGAGTCTTCAGCTTGCTTGAGGATCAGTTTTAAGGACAGCGATTTTAATTCTGCCTTCTTGATTTGTTTATCTTAGAGAAGCAGAAAGGTTTTCTATCCCATTGGATAGACCCACCCAGAGCCTAGCCGCGGAATTACCCTCTTGTAAGGAGTGATGTTACTTCCCATCCCAGGTATGGTAACAGTTCTATAGCTGAATTATGAGAACGCTTATCTTGGTGAATGTGGCAGCTTAAATCCTACTTCAGGGTGCATCTCTCTAAAACCTGCAGTATCTGGGGGTTGTTTTTATAAAATAGGGCTACTTCCTAGTCGTGATCTTTGTACTTTCATGACATAAACGTGAAAAAACAGGTTTCCACGGTGAGGGTGATGGAACAGTGGCAGAGGCTGCCCAGAGAGGTTTTGGAGTCACCATCCCTGGAAATACTCAAAAGCCAAGCACAGTCCTGGGCAACCAGCTCAAGGAGGAGGCCCTGCTTGTCCTGACCTCTGAAGTCCCAGTCACCCTCGGCACTTCTGTGATTCTGTGAAATAATCAGAGGGCAAACCCACCACCTCCTAAAGTAGAGTTTAGCTTTCCTTACAGGCAGGCACAGGAGGGAGTCTTCTGTTTGTCTCACTTCAGAAAAATTCCTGTTTTATATTGAACTGTACAGTTCTTTAAAAAGCTGTTCTATAACCTGAATGTTGGTGGTTAGAAACTCTCCTGTGATTGGGAAGACTGGGCAGGAATCATGTCCTGAGAATAAGAAAATTAAATGTGTTTTCAGTGTCTTGATTGCTGTAGACATGGAGCTGCTGTAGAACACATGGCACTGCTCAGTGCTACTGTTCTGAGAATTATCATTTACACCACTTTTTTTGTAGACATGATCTGTAGGTGAAGGCTGCTTCCAGATACACTGCTTCAAAGATGAATGCAAGACTCTATTTCTGGATCATGGTCAGGCATATAAATACTGAGCTGTTAAAAGCTCTGTCAAGACTGAGACAGTTCTGAGTAGGTGCAGGAGGAGAATTTCACATTCCTGAAGTCTTAAGACCAGGCATGCTGCTGACACATTCAGGTGTTCCCAAAGTTAGCGCAGCAGAGGGGAGTGGCACCTTTGACTTTTGATGCCTAAACTGTACTAAAACTTCAATGTTGATACCCAAATCCTCATTTAGACCTGACCTGAAGTAGTATTTCCACTGGGAGGGTTTTGTGCCCAATTTCTTGTATTTTGCACTTGATGTAGTGAACTGTGATTTCAAACAAGACACCTTCAAACAGAGGGAAGCTACAGGAATCCAGGCTCATTCTGAGAAGGTCTAAAGCTCTGCTTGGCCAAAAGGGGGAGCTTAAACGGTGTTTGGGGGTCGTCTTGTTTCCCTGCTGCCCAACAAAGCGTGCTGTAGGTGTAAATCAGCTTTAATATACGTGTAGTAGCCTAAGTTTTTATCAGTGCCTTCCTTAAGGAATACACCTAATAAACCACAATTCAGAAAAACAAGGAAGATGCGATTGACAAAAAAATTAAGACAGATTTTTCCATTAGAAGCTGAAGTTTTATTACAGGATAACAGTACATAAAGCACATCTAAAATCGATGTGTTCAATGCACTTAATAAAGGTAATGTAATATTAAAGGTACAGTTTCTAAGTACAATATAACAACATTCATATTAGAATGAAAATTGGAGTATTTAAAAGACAACATTAAATCTCTTATTTTTACAGTCATATTTACAAAATGAATCAAAATACTTTTTTCGGGACCGAGTAAAATAACAAACTTGAATATAAGCAGGCTATTGTAGAGTGAGTTGGAAAGGTCTATGGAAGGGAAAAGTGAAGTGACTGGGTAAAGATCATTAGCAAAGGTTTAGTACAATACCACTTTAGTATTCCTCTTGATGGCTTACATTTTATTGTGGCTAGAAAAGGAATTTATACATACTGTACACATAACAGACGGCACATATTTACATGTACAGTATCATTGCATTAAACTTGTGTGTATTTACAGAAATTTGAGCATATCACTCAACGAGGTTTTTAAGTTTGTGTGCTTCGTCGTCAATCTGATGTCTATTTGTAATCAGCATTTATTCTGGCGTTGGTAGGTTGGACATTTAGTAAAGAGGGAGGATAAATGTTAACCAAATGGTTTTGCATAAATATATCAAACTATTAAAACAATAGGGAGAATGTGTTCCTGGCATTACGTACAAATTGAAGAGTGAGTCCTTTTCTCTCTGAAAATATCAAAAGGTGACTTAAATCAAGAAGGGAAAACAAAATTGTCATGGCTTATATTTAAATAAGATTGTAGCTTCAAGAGGTTTTTATAATTGTCCTGATAGTGTTTGCAGTTAAACATTCCACTTATGAAAATATACCCACGGTGCAGTAAAGTTTGTTTTTGTTTTTAGGTCAACAGTATGTTTGCTGTTTAAAAAAAATTATTTATATATATATATTCCTTGGATTGAGGGTATAAAAGCAGTGCATGGAAGCCAAGAACCATGGCTTTAAAATTCACTACCTTCTATTATCAAAAAGTGCAGTAAACAGAAACATTGTTATTAATAAATTGCTCAAAAATCTTTGCTAAAGATCTTATAAATTCAGTAATATTACAGAAAAATTCTAATAAATATTTAAAAGGTTAATTACCTCCTTAGTTAGATATTTGATATCCATCAGTTTTTAAGAATGAACGTGAAAACAATATCTAGAATGAGAGGAACAGGGGATAGGAATATTTTGAAGGGTATATGACTACGTAAATTAAGGTATACATGAAAAAATAAAAACAAAACCCCCGTACCTGACAGAAAGTTGCAAATTCCACTTCTTAATCAACTTTAGTTGCTACTGGCTGTCCTTGGATATGTATGTGTGGTGTGTAAAGCATATCCAGGGACTGAATTTAGCCCTCCATCTCTGGCGGCAGTTACAGAACGTTCCTATTTCCAGTCACCGCAGTGAAGTGTGTGGGCGTGGCCCAGGAACAGCCGCAGGCTGAGTGTGCACGGATCCTATTGAAAGTGAGGAGGGAGGAAGGCACCCGGCAGAAGAACATCTAGAAATTTCCCGTGCTACAACAGGACAGAATTCTCCCAACGAGCCAAATAACTACCTCCCTTTCAGACAGACAGCGTATTGTAATTATTTGATACTGGCAGATTAGATCTTTTTCTTAGTTTTGATACAATACAGGCAGACCGTTTTAGTAACCAAAAGGATAACAAGCTGGACAGAACAATTTTAATAACGTTAATAATTAATAATGTTAACAATGTAGAAAAAAATTCTACACTTGATATCAAGTATCTGTACCGGTGAAGTAATTTTCTCCTTATTAAATATACTATAGAATAATTTATATAATGACACTATGCATTTAAAGAGAAAACCATGTCCCAAATCTTGTACTCTGATACAGGTACTTGTTGGGCATATGTTGGTGTATATATATATATATACACAAATATATATATTTATATATAGTTATACTCAGTGAAATTAACAAGACCCAAAGGTGGTATTGTCTAGGAATAAAAGGGGTTTGTTTGTTTTTGTTCACAAAAGTAACTTATCTAGCACCACACATCAGAAAAACACAAAAATAGCACACTCTAGTTCTAAACAGCTATGTCTAAAATAGATTATATAGTAAAACAGATATTATACAGCATAATGTGGTATTTGATAAACAGATAAATATTTGCACTGTGTAGGCTGTTTATAGTATAATTTTATCTATACAGAATGAAAGCAAAAAGTTAACTGTATAGAGGTGAGCAGAACAACATTAAATATTATGACTCCAAAGCAGAGACAAAGTTAGAGTTGAAAGAATAGAGCAAGATAAAATGTTTACAGGCCATTACCAAGTCCTTAAATTAGTAGTAAAATAAGGAATCAGTTGCTCAAGTTTAAGAAAGCAGTAAACAAGAGATTGCATTTACATGCAGATGTCTAAAACTTGTATTTATTTTAAATCTATGCACAAAAAGTCATTTGTTTTTATTGCTTGACATTCAGTTATGGCTAGAATATTTTTAACCTTTTTTTTTTTGTACTTTGGAAACAAGAATATTGTTAAAGGTGCCATAAAAATGGACGACATTGAAAACAGTTTGCAAATAAACCACCTAACACTGCAGTTCTTTATACATTTTAAAAAGCCTTGTCTGGGGTTTGTCGTATGTTAAATATATTTAATCTGGGAAAATACATTGTAGCTTGAAGCCTCCCATTGGCCCAAACATCCAATACAAAAACACATCTCCAGAAAAGGAGCAGGCAGACAATACAGTTACATACAAAGAAGCAGCCAGTTAATGTCCTAATACTTCAAATAGTGACCACTGTTCTGTAACTTGTTTCTAAATCAATGTAGAAATGAGGAACATTTTGGATTTAAAAAGGTGTACAGTACGTATGCCTTTTTGTGAAATAAAATTCACTGTATTGCTTATGAATTCTCTGCATTAGATATAGATAGCATTACAGATTGCAAGTTCCTGTAAAGTTTGTGCATCTACATTAAGACTTTGTGGGGTAATTCAGGGTAGTGTTTCTCAAACCGAAAGTCACAACTGGTGGTTAGAATGCTGCCCAAGTGTTTAGATTACGATCAAACACCCCGCCAGGCACACCCAGCTCGGCTCTTTGTGCAGTGCAGGTTCTCCAGCGCTTACACGTGCTTGTGCTGGCTACTGGAGCGCGCTGGGCAGGGAACTCGGGAGCTGCAGCTCAGCCCCACGGCCTGGGGGAGCTGCAAGAGCCGCCCGGGCACTGCGCTTGGCATTTCCCGCGTACCTGCAGCAGCTTGGCTCCTGCCCTTAGGAAATGCTGCCAGTCATTCCAGCTGATTCACACTCCCTGCCCCAGGAAACGTTAAGTCAATTCCAACACAGAGAGCCCTGTGCAGAAATAGAGCTCACGGAGATTGTGCTTTCAGAAACCTTGAGAAACACTAACGTAGGAACACAAGTATACATAGGACATGTGAACACTGAAAACATGCAGATGTTAACAAAGTGTGATGTCACACATCAAGTTGAACAACTTGATTGTGAAGTTCAGCTTGAAGAAGTAATAAGATTATGAGGGAAGACATACAAGTGAATATTGTGGCAGAAGAAGTGAGCCTATGAGTATTGATCTGAAGCCTTTATCATGTTTTGTTTCTTATTTGGATAGCCTACTTATTGCTATAAAGTTATTGCTATATTCTACCACTGATAAAGGCAAAAAAACCCCCAAAACCAAACAGCAACATTATAGATGGAAAAGGTAGAATACAGCTTCTGTTTAGATGTTAAAATCCTACTTAGTACCTGAATAAAGTTCCAGAGACAGACTGTATATTATGTTACGTATTTTTCCCCTCCAGTCCAGTGACTTAGCATTATGTAGCAAGCCATTATCACAGTACTAGAATTAAAGCACATACTGCAAGCATTTTTAAATAAATACTCATTTACATTTTAAAACTTTTCTTTTTGTTGTTGTATTTGGTATCTGTATGCATTTGCCCTCATTTCCACCAAATGATTTACTGACAGGAATAATTAAACAAAAAGAAAGTAAGAGGCTAAAATTCAAATATATTAATGGATGTAACTTTAAAAGTAATAAATATTATTAGTATTAATAATTAAAAATAATTCTGATAGTTATATTTCTCCAGCTAAGGAAAATAAAGATGTTCTGTGCAATCTGAATCAGCTAGCACAGGTAGAATTCCATACAATGAATACTCAAGAGAAAAATGCTTTTTTTTTTTGGATATTATATAGTAAGTGCTGTTTCTGGCATTTATATTAATAGGTTTATCTACACTGAGGAGTTTAGGAATGTCTAGGGAAAAAAAATACATGTTATTTGCACAGCTTATACTGTGTAACCTGTTTTGTTCATCAAGTACAGACTGGGGATTGTCTATGCCAATCCAAAAAAGGATCCTGTAATGCTTGGATCATCCCACTACACAGTTAAAACATCTTTTAGGTTGTCCATTCTAAGCGTGTTTAACTGATGTGCAAGTATGTAAAGAATAGAGTCCACTGTGAATCATTAACAGGAATTCTCTTCTGCTGAAGATGCCAGAACACCAACTGATCATACTTGCTAAGTGCTTGTCTGCCTTGGAAAGCCATTCCAAGCTAAACTCCACTGTCAGCTTGTGAAGCCGTAAGTACAGTTTCCCTGTTCATTAGGCAATCTAAAGGAACCCGTGAAAAAACCCTCAAAAATACCAAAAACTGGGGCTTCCTCCAAGCAGACAGATTTGATGGAGAAATCAAATTCACTCTCTTTCCAACGTAACCAAAGTGTTGAAGTCTTGCTCATTTTGTTCGTAGTTATTTGCTTTTCTACTTGCATTGTCCAAAGAATGTGAAGCCATAAACAAAAGCTAATTGGGACAGGCTTCCAGCATCCTATAGTTTGGCACTGGGAGACTTCTAAACATTGCTGGGTTTTGGTGCCATTGTAAAATCACTTGGAATTGCTGCATTTGATGTACTAGATATGAAAATTTCTTCAGCCTCAGTGTTTCTTTCCAGTCAGGTTTTGGCTTTACCATGAAACATCTGCAACAATGACAGACAGCATCTGAAGTGTCGTTCTTGTATTGCTGCAGCTCTGTGTTCCTTTCTATGTGACTTCACTGCTCAAACCTAACCATGACCTTTTCATTCTTACTGTATTCTCACAAACTGATTCATTTTCTTTGACAAGAATTTAAATACTAAAAAGCTGTTTTCTATTGCAGAACACTGAATTTCAGCTGAAAAAGTAGTCCTACCATTATAAAAATGTCCAGAGGGTATTGAAATTAATTTCAATAATTTATTTAGTGGGTCAGCATTTATTTTCTAAAATACATTTGTAAAATCTTTGCACTATTTGGAGTACTTCTGTTTTGAGCACACCACCAACCAAAAAGCAGCTCTACTGCAAGAGTGAGCGAGAGAATGAGGCACACATAGAGCATTTAGTTAAAAAAAATATCCAGTTCTCTTGTGCCCGGGGGATGGGGAAGGGAAGAAATACTAGCATATGTTTTTAAAAAGTAATTTGTTCCACCAGCAGTACTGGCCACCCTGTTGAAGAGTTTTAGAAGATCCCTGAGCACATTAGTTTCTGACTTATAACCCCAGCTCCAAAATGATAGGGCTTCTCTGGTTGATAACGAGATGGATTGTCATTCACAGTTAAGTCAATCATAAGGTGCTTATCTATTTACCCTTTTTTTCACCAATCAGCACAAAGAACTGTCAGAAAATAACTTTTATTTTTCTTTTTTAAATAATAAAAGGGCACAAAATTTAAACAATCAATGTTTTGTGACAGTGGTTTAGGATTATTATCTGGCTGCCCCTCAACAACAGACAAGTGATTCAATCGACATTCCATAGCAAAAAAAAAAAAAAAAAAAAAAAAAGGCAAAAAAAGAAAAATCCTGTACAAATATGTATTTTTCCCTGAGGGATCAAGGTTACACCCGCAAGTGCTCTATGTACATATTGCACTGTAGAGGAATGAAGAACATGTGCAAAAAAAGCAACAATGATTGAAGCTTACTAATCAAACCTTTTAATCATGACTGCTATGTCATCTTGCATTTTGGAATGTCGGAACACAGCTATTCCTTTAATCTAAAATGTAAAAATAAAAAACAAAAAAGAAAGAAAAAGAAAAACGCACCTCTACTATGGCACATTCAATGAAATAAAAAGTTTTCCAAAGACAAATAGACAAATTCCATCAAGAAAATAATACAAAGTTCGTTCGTTTGTGGTTTTTTTTGTTTTTTAGAAAAATTACATTACTTTCTTTCATTGTTTCACATTACAAAATCTTTTTTTTTTTAATGTTTACACAAATCACATTTTATTGCAGGAATATTTCAAGTGCCATCAAACATTTATAGAAGGGTTAAAAAAATAGAAGTCTCTCTAAAGTGGTCCAGACAAGGCTTTGTATAGAATAAATCTTTTTACCACCTTCTATTTTTGACTTAAGTATTTTGAATACATTTTCTTTATTCCATTGACACTTAACAGCCTAGAAGCAGCCGCTCACACGTCCCACGCATACACTCATGTGCGCACACAATGGACTCTCTCACACACACACAGGTGCACATACACAGATATCTTGGTATTCATACTAAGATAAGCTAATAAAGAACAACCAAACTTAAAACCAGCCTCCCTTTTTACCTAATTCCATACGTCAAAAAATGCTGGCGGTGATGACATATATTAGGGCGGTTCAGATGACACTATAGTCTAGTAGCTCTTCCTAGAAAGCCAGAAAACATCTCC
The DNA here is from genome assembly GCA_013397195.1 of Hylia prasina. Taxonomy (NCBI): domain Eukaryota; kingdom Metazoa; phylum Chordata; class Aves; order Passeriformes; family Sylviidae; genus Hylia; species Hylia prasina. The sequence continues at coordinate 9,226 of VYXD01006453.1, forward strand.
AATTTATGTAACTCCATAGAACTCCTACGGAAAATATCTTTGCAGACTCTGAGGACTAGGTCATCAAAACTTAAAATATTATGTTCAGCTATCCTAGTGTTTTTATTTGTAGTGAACTGGGCAGATGATAAATATACTCATGTGAATATCCATTGACCTCCAGTGTTTTTTAACTGGTTGATCATCTGACACCAGGCCACAGTCCCAGAGGTTTTGCAAAGGGCATTTCCTCTGCTGCACCGGGCTCTTACATGGCCATCTCTGACCAGCCACTCTGGTGTTATTCTGAGTCCTCTTGCATAAAAACCTCCTTGGCAACAGATGTCTTATCAGTACATCTGCTGTGCTGTATCCCTTTTTTCTCCATCCATGAAGAGCAACCCAAAAATTATACTCCGTTGCCAAGTGGCTGTTAACTGTGACCAGGCAAGCAGAGTTACTTGGGGCGTGTATGTTCAGCCTGATTGAATAAGGTCCCAGTACACCTGAGGTCCCACAAACAAAAACAAAAGTACTTTCTGGCCTGGAATATCACTCTCAGCTAAGGCCCTATTTAAAACTTTTTTATTGTTATGTATTTTATTAGAAAATTCTCCAAGACTTATACTGTCCATGATTTATGAATGTAAATATGCTAAACAGATTCCAAACAAGACCACTGGCACCCAGATGCCTGGTAAAGTTCTAATATTCATCATGAAAAGGTAAGAACAGGATGTGACTGAAAACTAATCCCCAAATATTTTGCCTGGTAGTCTACATTATCAGAAGTAGGAGGTGTATCTCACTCTCTAAAAAAGTACAGGTCTTACTTCAGTATTCATTAGTTGACACTGAGATTAAGTTTAGTTGATCTTTACAGGACTAGCACCTAAGGCTGGTCACATTCAGAAAACATTTGTTAGTTAAAAGGGGTGCTTCAAAAATAGGAACACACATTAGAATGCAAGTACCATATCGTGCCAGTTACTCCAATAAAGTAAACAATGATCCCAGGAAAAGTGTTTCAGTGGGACTGGGGAGAGCATGTGCTGGGCTGTGAGCCGCCTCCTCAGGAGCAGGCAGGATGGAGCAGGAAAAAGACAGCTCTATGGACCTTTTCCAAAAGCCCTCTCCTGCCTCCATGCCCGTGCTCACAGCGCTGCAGGTGCTCTCCTCCCACACCCCAGGGCACACTGCTCTGAGGAGGAAGTGTGATGCTCTCCTCCAGCCCTCCTTCCAAAGCCTAGAGATGAGTGATAGCTGTAACCTTCCCTGATGTGCTAGACTGGAACGTTTCTAATAAGTGTCACAGATAAATGTCTCAATTTGACCCCAAAGGAAACACGTTCAAATCATAGAATAAACCTGTGTTTTGCTAGTAAGAACCTGCTGATCTGATTCTCCTTTTTAAAATACTTAGGCTTGGGTGTGCTTCTATTCACTTGTTACTTCTCAACAACTGTAACGTATATAAGAGATCATTTACCCTTGGAAGTTAAAGCAATAGGGCACATTATGTCTTGTTTCTTTTCATTTTTTGATGTTCCCAGCTTTCTCTTAGGTACCTCATCAAAGCTGCATTTGTGATGGCCTACAGGGCATGCAGTTATGCATCTTCATCTCATCCAAACCCAATTATACACCTCAAACAGCCACAGTTTAATTTGTGATGTCATTTATGTGAATCTGCTTCCTTCAGAACTACATTTACTGCCAGCTTTGCTCAGAGACAGAATTCTACCTGAAGGGAATGGTAATTAATAACACTGCAAGATTCAGCTTATAGGTTGGTTATGCAATACAGGAATCAGAATTACAGAATGCAGGTTTCTGATATTCATGATTTCCAGGCTTGTACTGAGTACAAACTTTCTAGCAACAGCGTGCCTTTCCTTTCTCAGTCTGTTCCCATCTGATCAACTTTAAAGTGCGTCTTTTTAAACAAGGAGAAAACAGACCCCTGAAACTGAACTGCTGGCTGCTGGAAGAACAGGGGTCAGTGTGTCTCATCCCACTAAAGTCAAAGACAAACCTATGGATTTTGATAGGCTACAGCTTGGCATTTGAAGGCATTGTTTACGATATGGAGTACAAAAGTATGTAATATTAAGTATAAAAATTACTTTTCCACAAGCATGTCATACACACATACTTTTGCTGTAGATACAGACTTGAATAAATACTTTCAAACCTGGATTTATGGGGGGCAGAAATTCACTATTTAATAGCCTGATTTTCAAAGATGCTGTGTTACTAATTTGTAAATGATCTGTAATTAATTAGTTCGACTCTGACAGTGGAAACTCAGAACCTTTGAAAATTAGGCTTTTGACTTTGAAACATCCAGGTTTGAAAGATTTGAAAATAAAAGTACCTTTGAATTTAACTTCTGAAAAGATTATTTTAACGTAGAAAATTGTCATTATTTTCAACTCTTTAAAAAAATCTGTAACCATTTCAGGATATGACCAGCCTCTCTTTAAAAGTAACATGGAAAACAGCAGCATAAATACCTCCCAATGTACCAGTACCTGCCAAACCTTTTTCAGTTAAACTTGAATTTCTGGTGCACATGCAACACAACAATGAACACGCTAGCATTTAATTTAAAGAAAAAGGTGCAAAATGAAAGTGCCTTATCAATTCAACAAGAAAAGCTATACCAGTAACTACATTTTATATTAATTAAAACAATATATAAACAATATCTCTTTTGCTATATATAGTCTTCATGCCCATTTACCCTGTAATATATTATAATGCTATTGTTGCTATTGCTATGGACCCTTTTCATGCCGTTCTGTCTACTGGCAAACAGTGGTAGGTGAGAAAAAATCGTCCTTCATGAAACAATGAGCAAGTTGTGCAAACTGATGCTGAAATCTCTGCAACGCACACCAGTCGCTGATTACTAGGTGGACTCTGTTCTGACCAACAAATTGATTGTTCTGTCAAAAGTCTGGGCAGTGAACTACAGGAGAAAACAACCTTCTGACATTAGTACCCTCAGTCTGTGTAAACAGAGGTCAAGGATTGAGAAGTTGAGACAGAAAAAGGGTCCATATTTGTAGGCATAATGGAAATCATATGCATGAGAAAAACAAGTTCAACTTTGTTTCATTGTTTCCCATCCTTCGCCTGACCCCGACCGCCAAGAGATGTGCAGTGTGTTGGCTCCCTAGGTCTGTGCAGGGCCATATAAAGTGTCTTGGTTTTTCTTTCTTTTTTTTTTTTTCCTTTTTTTTTTTTCCTTTTTTTTGTTTTAATGTTTGTACTTCAGACATTCTAGAAGTGCTTAGGTGATACGTTTACCCATCAATTTGCATTGCTGGCTCAAACTCTGAAGTGAACAACTCCTTGTAAAGTGGAGGAAAATGAAGTCGCACAATGTCTGGGTATATTGCTTTAAATGCCATAAGCTTTTCTGTATGTCGTCCACACAGTGCTCTTAAAGTAGACACTTTGCATATTAACTGTAAAAAAATGAACACAAGTCATATGGTCATACATGAAACCAAGCCTCCCAATCTTGCTGTAAGGATTAAAGCTCTGCCAAACCAAATTATTTACTTAACAAGGACATTTCAGATGCACAATCGTGCATATTTGCTAAAAGTATTTAAGTAATGGACTCACAGCTATTTGTGAAATAATCTTTTTTAAGTTCTTAGGAAAACATGGCATTGGGTTTCCTCGCTGGATTGATAAACAAGTATTTCAGGGCTGGATCTTCATTCATTAAATTATCCTCTTGGAAGAAGGCAATCCCAACTGCTTTTAAACCCACTGTGAATATTATGTAGGGAACTGGCAATGCAATAGATTAGACTTATTTACCTTAAGCCAAATAAGGTGAAAAAATATGTTCTTCAAAAATACCATAAGGTTACTCCCTGAAGTTACTGAGTAAAGTATTTGTATCAAAGCAGATGGAAGACTCTTTCTTCCAACAACGGTATCCAAAGTATGCACTGAGGGAAAATTTCATGAGCTGGGATTTGAAATTAAGAAAATCTGCAGCGCCCAGGCTGGACCATCCTGCTTCTATTGTAACTAATTCTGTGGTGTGAAACGAAGCATAAGCTTTCTGGCTGTGCAGAGGTGTAAAAGGAACTACCTCTGCAAGGTAAACATAAAGTGACTATGTTTCCCCAGTTCTTCAGATTTATTTCTTGTAACATCACACCAGTTTCCCATTTCTGAGAAATTACATGAAGAAACTTTAGTATAACTGTAAGTAGTGCCTCTTTTTCATAGGCATCAGTATCTGGAAGAACTGAGAAAAAGGCTGTGTGGGGAACTTCTCATGGAAGTCTGAAAAACAAGTTTAGTCTGTGTGTTGCATGTTCTAACAACTTCATTGTCATGCAGGCAGATTCCACAAATACTAAGGCATGCATGTTGTAGCACTGAAATAGTATTCTGCGTGGCAGGAGTGTTGTGTGGAACTGTGATAAAAACCTTCATCGCTTTTCATGAAGTTCCACATAAAAATATTCCCTTTCAGACCATTATCAACCTTGTTCCCTCATACATCCATCATTTCACCCCTTCTAGGTTTAAGTAAATAGGTTCAGTTGAGCAGTTCAATTTCAAACAAAGGATTCTGGGTTTATAAATCAATTAACTGCACATGAGCTTTTACCCCATAATCAGGACAGTGTTCAGCTGAAGCCACTATTTCACAGTCCTGTGACATGGCACAGAATGACTCTTACCTTTGTTAGAATTCCATCTTCTCGGTGGTTCTTCTGTAGGACGTGCTGAAGTGCTAGCTGGATCTTCTGTTGGAGTTTTTCAATTTTTACTTTCTCCTGAAGCCATGAGCGATCTGAATATAAATGGAGTTAAAACCTCTAGGAATGCACACATGGATCACAGCTCACCAGGATGTACTAAGTCTGTTACAGATTCATTTTTCCTCTTTGCAACCTTCCTTCCACTTGTTTTATACTTTCATATAGAAAATGGGTTTCAAAATTAATAGGTTTTGAGATACATTTATTACATGCACTTAAAGTTACTATTATGAAGTCCTTATTTAGGAGAAAGCAACGCATCTGAGTAAGATCTATTCATTTGCTAAGAAAATCTGTAAAATGCAAGGTGTTTACAAAATGAGGCTAGCAATTTCTACTGGTAAATGAATAGATCATATATTGAACAAGTAGTTGGAGAGGATCTTCTTGCTAAGATCTTACAAAACTTACAGAAAACAGCAGAACTTAGAGAAAAATCAGATGCAAAGATTCAGCTATTAAAAAAATGTTTCTGACAGAAAAGCAGTATTAGATGCCACATTCCTGGTGTGACAGAACTGTAGGGTTCTGTGACTTGCTAAGACACAGGGCTACACACCTCCTGTCTGGCCAGCAGCATGAGAACACATTTATGATAGACTAATAAACCCACCATTGCTAACAGAAGTTTCCATCAGCACTCCTGTGTCCACTGTGCTGCAGTCTGAACTCAAGAGTTTCCTTCCTCAGGTGTTAGGCCAGGCACAAAGTGCCTTTCTGCCCCAGTATGTTGTTCCACCTGACCTAAGAAGCCTTTCCAGGACCTGGAGCACACTGTGCACATCAACCTGTGATTATAACTTATTTTAGCAACAGGCATGGCAGACCCAGGCTGACTTTTGGGGTGACTTGGATGTCTGGCACCATAATTCTCCATGTCCCAGTCACACTAAAATGGCAATGCTGGAAGTTTTCTGTTGTGCTGCAGCTGCAAGCTCACACACAGAAAGCTGCCTATGGGAGTCCAGTAACTGCCTGTCTCACCAGGATTGCTTCACAGATCTCACTCACATGCATTTAAGCCTTTGCAAAGAAGCTGAGTCCTCAACAAGATGAAAATGTGAAAATAAGGGCTTATATTAGGATTTCCAATTTAACTAATTGGTTCCTAAATTCATAGTTTTAATGTGTTTATTTAAATATTTGGTGAGGAGACACTCAAAAAGGTATTTCCACAATGTCGGATAATTGTAACATCATTAATAAGGCCTCAAAATAAAAACAACCCCTACCAAATAAAATCTAGAGGAACCCTTCATCTCTTACCTGCTGACATTAAAACAAACGCAGAAAACAAAGCTATCTCATCTTCTGTCAGGTGCATAGAACATAAACTTTTTCCAAATTCAAACACAAAGCTAATGAAGTCTTCACAACCTGCCAAAAAGAAGGTAAGCTCTTGTTATATTGTTTAAAACTACTTCAGCAACAGTTGTTGATTTATTCTGATAGAGATGAGAAATAGATGTAGAACACTTCATAGGTGGTCTTCTCCTTAAGGACTGTGATGGCAGTGAGATCTCACTCCTCCTTGAGGATATTACTCCTCTCCCACATCCTGGCAGCCAAGATTCTGAAGGTTTTGCACACACTATCTTTTCCATATTGGGCTCTTATGGAGTCAATATGGATAAATCTCAAGCCATTTATTTTCAAGCTCGAAATTGCTTTATCTTTGTTCCTGTTCTAAATGGAACTCGCCGTGTCAGCATCAACTGAAGGCTCGAAATGTGGACTTAAGTTCTGATTTTAAGATTATTGAGCACACAAGAGATATGCAGGAAGCAAAGCGAGAAACCAAGGTCTGACTCAACATGGTTCATGCAGAAGAGGAACTTGGTCTCCTTCCACCCATTCTCTTGCTCACACAGGTGTTATTCAGGTTACTGCTGCTGTCACACATGCAGGTACAGTCTTTAAAGTGAGCCTTGCTCTGAAGAGCATCACAATGAGAGACCAGGGTTTTCCTCAGCCTCCCCAGCCTAAACTTCCTGACACAGCTGGTAACACATCCAAGTTCTATTTCCTTAGAACCCAGAATTGTTTGCACTCTGACCTTGTACCTTGAGGTGTTTTAGAAAGGTAGAGAATACTTCAGTAATTGTCCAGCATTCTCCACTGACATATTTTCACTGCCTCCAAAATGGCTTACAGCCCAAATCTATACCCAGTGAATACATCCTTTTAAAATTAGCAAAAATACAAGGGAAAAAGCTTACAAAACTGTTTGTAGTTTAATTTTAAAAAAATATTTACAGTACTTTACTAGCAAATAACCAGACTTAGCAGATTTTAAAACACCATTAACATCTTCAAAGCAGTAACATAAGTATATTCCAAATTATCTTAAAATCTGCTGCCTTTTCCAACAGGATACATGAAATGTTACATTAGATATGAAACCTGGGCTTCTCTTCTCAACAAGTGAGTCCAAACTGCTCTACCCTAATCAAAATGCTGAAGTTCAGTCCTTTACTGCACAGAGTTAAACTGTTTTACCTCCTGAAATCAGCTTGGCCTCCAACAGAGCCAGCATGACAGCTTATAAAACAGCAGTTTGAGCTCCAGAACTCTTTTTATTTGAATAGTATAGATTGATTTTTCAAAGCAGCTGTTTTCCCTTGCTTTTCCACCGCACTATTTTTTATTCTGGGATTTTTTGGGGGGGTGGGTTTTTTTGGTGTTTTTTTGTGTTTTTTTTTTAAGATACAACACTTGACATTTCCTTACCTAAGGACTTGAAAACCTCTGGGCTAGCATACTTGCCATCAAAGTAGACTGTGTTGTTCTGGGAGTCAAAGGCACGGCACATTCTGATGAACACAACCTCTAAAGACCCTAGAACAGAAATAACATATGTATGACTATGTTAGGAGAGACTTCAGTTGCAAAGAGCAAGCGAGGGTTTAATAATAATGCTCTGTATTCATTTTCAGTTTAGTAGAGTAGTAAGTTGCTGTGGTGTAACAGAGCATAGTTTGGTTTGCTGGCAGAATTAGAAGAATTCCCATAAACCCCTTTAGAAGTTTTTGCTAAAGCAACTTAAGTTAATGCTAATAAACTCTAGTAATTTTTTTAGAGTACTGGAAGTCTCTGAAGCCAAAGCAGCTCATTTAAATTTATGTTCACCAAGCCTTAACAATTTGGTCCAGTATTTGTAACCTGAATTACTTCTACACTATCTTGCATAGAACAATCTGGATTTTTACCTTGAAATGCCCACTATTAGCAATCAAAAAAAACCCAAACCAAAACACCTTAATCCAATTTTCACATCTTAGCACACTTATTGCTCCCTTTGTCCATAATGAAAATTTAATAGATAGATTTGAACTCCTTCTCCCCACAATAACTAAGATGATGTTACTTCAAAGACAAACAATTTGCAAGGTTTTCCCTTATTTAATTTTAAATGATCATTGTTCTGCATACGAATATACATCTACACAACCACTGCATGTAACATGTAACACCTTCCCCAGGCAAAACTAATAGAAATAGACCTTAAAACTGACCCACATACCTGCTTTTAAAAGCACAATTTGATCATTTTGACACAGTTCCATAAAGCCGTCAATGCGTTTGGCAAATTCCACTACATACTGTATAGCTTCTGTTATTTTGACTGCACATAACTGCCACATTACCTCCCTTTGCTGTTTGAGAGAGAAGAGAAATTCAAAAATTACTAACCAAGCTTTGGAAAGCTCATTTTCAGAAAGTAAAACTGGGCTAAAAAAAAAAAATCAAACAAAATGGAGTGAGTTCTCTCCAACACTTCTGGCTACAGTCTGCTTGTAAGACAAGGGGAATTGACCTCAAAACCAGAGCCTCATGTGGGTGAGTGACAATGCAACCAGGGAAGTCTTCTTCAGTCATGTCAGAAGAGATCCAGCTTGGAGTGCTTTTATTTCATAAACCAAAAATGTCCAAGTGCAATGATTTTGGTTATTTCAGTGGGCTTTTTTTTCACTGCATGAAAATAAAACGCCAATTTACACCAGCAAGGCATGATCATATTTTTCCTATCAGCTTCTCTATTTTGTATTGAATGCAAATTATCAACCTAGCTCATCTTCGAAGGATACATATAAAGACATGTATCATATATGAAGATCATCTTGATAACAACATAAAGAAGGCATACAAGTATGAATTTTTCCACAGTTGATAATAATGCAGAATGAAATCACCTAAAGTAGAAAAAACTATACTCCTAAAGGTTAAGTATTTTTCTGCAGAAATGAAAAATATGTTCAAAGAACAGTGTGCTTCAGCAGTGCTTCCCAAGGCCATTTGCCAAAAGTAGCCAATCGGTAGTAGCTTGTGGATGGAAGGCATGTTGGAAATAACATTGATTAGATCTTACAGTACCCGGGTGGCATGGCAGCACTGTGCTGCTGCTCCACAGGTAAAACCCAAACACTGAGGGACAACTGGAGCATGAATCAGGATTACACTGAACCCTCAAGGCTGGAAATGTGATGGAGCTGTGTTTATAAACTCCAACCGAACATCCCAAACTTGGTGGCTTCAGCTTTTGTTGTTGATCCAGGACGTTACAAATTTAAAAAAAAGAAAATAACATGCCAATTAGGATTGAAAAAAATCCTATTATTTCCTATCCTTCTTTATCAGAGACAGCTTTTAGGAGAATGCCTTTTCCTATACCTGTAAAAATCACAAATGCAAAGGATACCCTGACCATCTTGCTGCTTTTGATTCTAGCCTATTATTTTTTTAAACACACATAAATATACATTCCTGATAGTAAGGAGAAAGCAGTGAAAAAGTGAATTTTGCAGCGTGTTACGGAAATACGCTTTAAAGAAACCATGCCCTAACTCGGCATGCTTTTATACCTTGTTCTGATAGTTCTCAATTTCTTCCTGCAGAAAAGTTTGCCATGTTATCTGCTGTAGCTCCTCTCTCAAGTACTGGCAAGTTTCCATGTGTGACTTGGAAATATTCTGTGCAAGATGTTCTAAAAGAAAGAGCAGAAAGCGACACGCGTTAGAAATGCAAAGCTATCGCTTGAGACACGAGAAAAGCTCGTACGTTTCAGCTGCACCAGGGGAGCGGGCAGAGTGAGGTGAGCAGGAAAGATCCGTGCGAGTGCCCGTGGCCGGGCCCCGGGAAGCGGCCATTTAACGCCCGGGCGGAGGACGCGGCGGGCCCGCAGCGCCGGCAGAGGGCGCGCGCGCAGCGCCGGGACCCCGGCTCGGGGAACGGCGGGGACAAGGGGGGACAAGGGGGGACACGGAACCTCTGGGGCATATCCGACACCGGACACCCGGGCTCGGACACGTACCGCCGAGTGCAGCCGCAGGAAAACACGGGAACAGGCGGGGGGATGGACCCCTCGAGCGAGGGCACACAAGCGTCCGTGTCAGGGATGGGACAGAATGGCACTGCCAGCCAGGCAGAGTTGTCAGTGCCAACTTTGCAAGAGAGAAATACAGTTACCACCTATCTAGCGTTCTCTCAAGCAGGACTCTGGTCCCATGAGGCTGCCTGGGAGGGAAAAATGGCTTTTTCTTTTCCTACTCTCATATCAATAAAAAAATATCAGGAAAATTCATCTATGAGAGAATCCAGATGATTAAGATACCACACTAAAAAAATCACTAGGGTTTTTTTTTCCCTTCAGTTTTAGAGTAGTCACCTAGTTTACTACATATGATTTAAAATTTCCATACAATGTTTTAATTCCAAATAAAATTATTTTCTCCTGCTATACTTGGTTTAAAGATCCATAAGGCATTTTACATTTATTAATAAAACTTGGTTCCATAAACATTTAGGAGCACTTTCAAAAGCCTGAATAGAATTTCGATACCTAAGTTCCAGGTTTTACTGAAGTTTTATTTAACTTCCTCCTTCCTATCCTGACCCTTCAGGTGGGCATGTTCTCTCCTATTTTAGCACGTGACAAGCAGAGGCCTGGGGACTTGTGTCTCAGAATTCTGCTTGTTAGGCCACTGAAAATGAAGGCTCAAACGAAACAGGAATGGTGGTCACTACAACATGGAGGTATTCTGAGGGACTGCAGTACTGGGTCTTCTGTGAAACTGGCTTTGGTAATGACCAAAACCAGCTCTTCACAAACTGAACTGCTGGACCAATCAGTCTGTCAGTAGTTTGATTAAGATATTACGTGAGAAGTCTTTAATGTACAGATGAAGTAAAATCAGATTATATGTGCTACCTGAACAATCAGTCAGGTAGAACACAATGTAATTTATACTTTGTCACCATAGCTTTGATGTACTTCAGAGCAACTTTTTTTTTTTTACAAGTGTGTAGTTAAAACACTTGTTCTTGGTAGCAGCAGCTGACAGCATGATCCCTGTGCCCTTGCAGGGTACAGGAGCTGAAATATTCCCATGTTATTCACAAACCTCCGCCTCACTTTGGGACTGTGTTTCAGCACACACCTAAATACTTTCATTGAACAACCACACCTTTCTAAATTGAAACCTTCGTCTGGCAGACAAACATTCTTCAAACATTGTTCAGCAATGTTAATGCTGGGCACCCAAATCATGCTGTGCAGGGTTTAAACGAAGCACTATGTAAATAAAGGTAAGCAACAAGACAAACTTAGTTTAGGTCAGTGCTACAAACTCAACACTCGCCCTACAAAGGAAAAACCCTCTTTTTTTTTTTCCCCTGTGGATTTAATGTAGACCTTTTTAATAGCTTCCATGAGAAAATTAGCAATTGTTTCATTGAGACAAAGCTGGCTGCTGTAGTCCTGACATTTTCTTTTCCTTTTTACCTATCTGAAATTATTTGAACTGAATTTGAACTGAACAATATTTTGGCTGTCAGGACAAATTATACTGTAGAGAACAGCATTCTGCAACATAAGGACATTAAAAAGCAAACTTCTTGTGACTTCCTTTCTGCAAAACCTCTCGAACATAAAATAAACCACACAAAATTTTAATGTGGAATACCTGATTTTTTTAACTATTTTTAGGTTTTCATAATAAAATTTAGAAGAAATGTTGCTTAACCAAGTTTTAAGAATCAGTTTTAAATGCCTGGCTGCTTACATAAGTAATGGAATCATGAAACCACTTCTTTGATGTCCTGTTCCACTTTGTTTATAACCAGTTCACACATAACACTCTAACTCCAGTCTCAGCTGTTGACAAGTCATACTTGTGGAATTCAGCACTAGTATAATCATCAAGAGAAGAGTTTAAAGTAAAAATGTACTAATTAATGTGGTTGTTAAAAGGCTCTTATAAAAATTATCAAAACTTGCTACATCCAAAAATGTCCTTGTGTATCTGGGGCCAAATCCTCTTCAACAAGTGCCAAGAACTGCCCTAACTTTAGCCTGGTACTTTGCTCAGGTGAAGAGCAGAAGAAAATCAGCCTCATCACTTTTTGTTAGGAGTAACAACATTGAGGTAATGAAAAAGGAGATGAATTGTTAAAATATAATCTGCAAATAAAGAAATGCCCTGTTTTCTCAGCACTAAAAATTAGCTTCTTAATCAGTATTCCAAGGGTTTTATTGCAAGGACTGAAAACAAAAGACACACTCGGCTGATCAACCACAGACCCCTGGGAGCTTTAGTCCAGAGCAGTAAGGAGTTCCCCACGTGCCCCCGGATCAGGGTATTTACTGTGCACTTCACACAAGAATGCCCACACATGCCCACAGCTCTACTGAAGCAGCATTTTCACTATCACCTGGCTACATGTGTCACTTTAATCCAAAGGGTACTGTTAAGACAATTACAATGGAAGCTTTTCTCTCTCATTACCTAATTCTGCCATGGACACAGTTGGAGAGGTCTCCCCATTTGTAAAAGAACAATAAGGGAAGAAGCCCGATGCTGGTGTGTAGTCACATATTGGTTCTGGTTTGATTCCATTAATATCAAGACCCGACTGATCTGGAGAAGGCTGTATGTCTAAGTAGAAGCTGCTAACTGCAGAGTCTGCTTTGCTACCTTCAGGGGTATGCCCATCAATGTAATTACTGAGGTCGTCATGTAGCTCTGTTAACCCATTGGTGGTGATATTGTATGTTGGTGTGAGCGGTTCTGCCTCTCCTGGCTGCTGCTGGTGATCCCGCTGCTGCTGCTGCATTCGGTGTTTCTGCACCTCGGCGTACAGGCTGTCCCTCTGCTTTTTTGACATTCGACCAAACTTTACAGCTGAAATACAGACACACAAGACATTACATCTCTACACGTCCACCGCCACCTTTTAATTGTGAGTCTTTAAACACTACATGGAATGATGCAGCACAAACCCCAAATCTGAAGGAGGGGCAGACCTAAAAACCACTTCTCAGTTACAGGTACACAGCTGCAGCACCTGCTCTTCTTTGTAAAGACTGTTGACATGCCATTGAAATGGACCATTAGAAGTCACTGGTTTAGCTTAATTCAGTAACTTTCCACGTGTGTACTGGAAAGATTTTGTCTGGCACGTCTGTTGAGGTTGGCAGATGCATCTCTTCAGCATTCAAACCCTACCTAGAAAAATAGAAGCTAAACCAGAACACACTGGTCTGAGAAAACTGTCCAGTTCAAACCAGCTGTGCATTCATGCTGTGGAGTGAACCTAGAGTGTGATGCCAACATGTGGGGTCTATCACAGTGTATCAACAGCAAGATTTACTGAGACTGGGACCAAAGCACGTGGGAAGAACCACCAAACCTGCACTCAGCACCTCTGTAACAAGCAAAAATGTTTAGCAGAGGAGTAATTGTTAAACCTGTGTGTGTGTGCACACAAGTGCACGTGTGTATCTCCACAACATTACTACGACTTTGAGGAGCATTAGCTGTAAGCCAGCAGCAACTGGCTTGCAGCATCCGGGGAATTCCCAAGGATGCAGCATGGGATTTGAAGGATTTATCAACTGTAAAAGCTTCATCCTTTAGAAAGGCGACTACTGCCTTCTGCTTTTCTACAGGAAAAGCAAACACATTGCAGGAACTAGTCATTACATGATCAACTGTTTCAGGTTTTTAGTCTCATGGCCAATAAAAAAAATAAAGACAATGTAATTCAAGAAGTAAATGTAATCTGGAAGCAATCTCCTTGATTGGGCCTCATGTACCTAGAGTAACGTGTATGTATTTGTAGAACATGCAGCGCTGCTGTCACTGTGGCAGGGGAAAAGACTGAGTCAGATCTTCAAATGGGTAAGCGGCGGCAGCTCCGTTCCATCTGTGGGGGAGGCAGGCAAGTCTCAGCTGCAAAGCCAGTTCTGACTGAATTACATAAGCAACTGTTTGGCAGAGGCGGGCTTTCGTCACTACTCGAGCTGCAATTTTGAGCTTAACAGCACTGGAACATCTCTTCTTCAGAATTCTATCTTTAAAAAAACACTGCATTATTTTTTTCTTTGCATTTTTTCCATTATTCATTATATACATATTTAACTTCTGTCAATACTGCGAAGCAGTTCTGATCTGTACCCATGCACCAGGCAGGGCTACTTGCAACTACAGGAGGTCACTTAAGCTGGAATAAATATATAGAGGAAGTATTAATATGAGACTGAAATACTGCCATCTTCAAGAAATGACCAGAGACAAAGCTCTTAACTGGCAACTGTAACAGATAAGTAGGAAAAAAGACAAATCCAAGAACTTTGTACACGCCCTGATTTATATACATTTGAGTATACAGCAGCATCTAAAAACATATAGCATATAACAGAAAAATACACAGCAACATCTAAAACTCACTAGATGATCTCAACTCTCAGCCCAACTGCACATAAACACTATGTTTTTTGGTTGCCCATCCATCAGAGGACACCTTAGGTCAGTTTTCTGCAGCGCTTACCATCCCGAGACATCCCCACAGCGAGGCATTTCTGTAAGCGACAGTGTTGGCAGCGGTTCCGACTGGTCCGGTCGATCAGACAGTTCTTCTGCCGAGGACACGAGTATGTGGCATTGCTCTGCTGACTCCTTCTGAAAAAGCCCTGGGATGCAATGGCAAAATACAAGCCAAGAAGCTGTTAACTGATGGAGCAAATAAAGACTCTGAAAGGTAGCGTACTTAACAGAAAAGAAGTTCAAGTGCTCTATAGGCAACCAAAGGAAGGTAAAACTAAAGGTTTTGTTGGGTTTTTTTGGTCTCCTAGAAATAAACAAAAAACAGTAGGCAAGAAACAGTTCATTAAAAAAGCATTGTAACACATTAAGGAATTACACTTTTTATTCACTGATTTTACAGATCCCATATTACATATGGTACACCAGTTCTTTCCAAATGAGATGAAACTAATTACAGACCTTGATTTCCTATCTTTCCTGGGTTGGCATAGTTCCCCAAAATAGGGAGGATTCAACAACTACCACCCTTGTTCTGCTCTCTGGAGTGACAGTGGCAGGCTCTGATGGTCAGCCTTGCCAGAATGTGTATGTATTTAAAAAATACACAGCACAATGCTGAACAGTTTCTCCTACAAAGAACGAACTCCTAACATGTTTTTTATAGACTCACAGAATCATTATGATTGGAAAAGATCTCTAAGATCATCAAGTCCAAACATTATCTGTGTTCACCACTAAACCCCAAGTGCCACATCCACATGCCTTTTTCAACACTTCCAGGGATCGTGATTCCACCATTTCCATGGACAGCCTATTCCAATGCCTGCCCATCCTTTCAGTGAAGATTTTTTTCTTAATAACCATTTGAAACTTGCCCTGCCACAGCATGAGGCCATTTTCTTTTGTCCTGTTGCTGCCTCCATGGGAGAAGAGCACGATCCCCACCTGGCTCCATCTCCCTGTCAGGGAGTTGTAGAAAGCAAGAAGGTCACACCTGAGCCTCCTCCTCTCTCTGGATTAAACAACCTCAGCACCTTCAGCTGTTCCTTATCAGACGTAAAAGCAGTAACAGACTTGTGCTCCAGCCCCTTCCCCTGCTCTACTGCCCCTCTCTGGACACTGCAGCCCCTCAATGTCCTGCCTGTCAAGAGGGGCCCAAAACCAGGCACTTGAGGTGCCTCACTAGTGCCCAGGACAGAGGGATGGTCACTGCACTGGTGCTGCTGTCACCTACTGCTGCTATTGTGTGAGTTAGTTTGATGCTGACAGCCCAGCCTGTGTTCAACTCTTTTCAGGATTTAGATTCTTAAAGAGGGGGAAAGCTAAAACATGTTTTATGTCTGATCTCTTTCCTGAGTAACCCCATCTCCAAAGAATGCTGGACCTGGAAGGTTACGCACAGCTACAACTTTATTGTCTCCTCCAGAAGGGTGCATGTCATTAACCACTCTGCAGCTGTCTGCTTTGAAGTCCATTTCATTCTTTTGCCACAGACTGCCCAAACATAAGCTGCTGTGTGTGTAATACCTACTTCACAAGAATTCTGCAAAGATGTAGTCATTCTAAAGAGGCATTTGAGAGCAGTGAGCACACTATTTTAGTTTTATGTTGCCACATAATGGATTAATTAACAGTGCTGCAAAGAAAATAGTTCCTTGGAAAGGCTGGGCACCTTTTAATTAAAGCTGGACTTTTACCAATTTGTTATTTACTCAAATGTTTCATGCTGGAGTCCCTCAGCACACACACAGATACTTGGTGAAGCAAACAAAGGAAGGCCTTCTGCATGACAAGTCTCAAGTAATCAAGTATTTCCTATCAAACTGCCTGCAGACAGAAACATGGCAAAACACTGAGATAAAGCCCCTGCTCCATCTTAGCAGGAAGGCACCACTCGCTGTTGATTACACCCCTTTTATTAAAGATTTACTGGGGAAACATGGAATATATGTATTAAAAAAAAGAAATAAACTGACGCTATCTTTAATCCTGTTTTCCTTTACATAATTTCTTACCCTTTTTTCTGGTCTTGGTTTCTATATGACTGAACTTTCAACCGTTTTTTTCATGTTTATCAATAGTGAGATAATTGTCACTGAGACCGAAAGTACTGCACAAACTGAGCTCCAATTGAATGCATTTCACCCTAAAGAAAGCCTGAAATACCATGGAAATATCTACCATCCTAACATCACAACTGATTCCTCTACAGAAACCAACTCTTGGGTAAGTAGATAGATTCATTTCCAGTTCTGGAAGCACCGTCAGTAGAGTCTGTCACTCCACTGCAAGTACAAGGATGTTCACCACTAAACTCCAAGAGCAATGCCATTCACCAGAAAAACAGGATTAGGGACTGAGCTGACCAGTGGCTGGTCAAGTTTCTGCACCAGTCCCTGAAAATTTCAGTTCTCCAAACTCTTTTCTAGTTACACTGACTGACATGCTCACATACAAGCTGTGTGAAACCCTCTGCCACCTCTGAGCTTCTGGAATTCAGCCTGAACAATATGTGAAACTAACATGTCCCAATAACCTCAAGCATCCATATGTTTTCCTTTAGTTGAGATCTATATATATATACACACTGATTCTGAATTGCCACTTGGCATATTTTATTAAGAATAGCCTTGTCAAGCTGAGGATTATTTTTAGTATTATAATGGAGAAAATACTGGCCTTTTTCCTTTTCCAGATTTTCCCTAGAGACACAGCTGCTCAATACATTTTAGCGTACAATATATCAGCTAAGTTACAGCTTGAAGCTAAATTTCCAGTAGAGCAGAAATGCCTGAACCCAGGCCTTTAAAAGCACTTGCACTTTACAAACCAGAAATACAGCAGAATGCTTTTAAAAACAAACCCGAGAAAACATCAGCAGTAGCTAAAGAAAGAAGAAACCTCGCCACAAACTTCAAAAACTAACCTAAACTTGTCCAGAGCTCAGAAACACAGGTATCTGAGATTTGGGAGTGAATTGACAATGAAGGTCAAGCGAGGATGTTTTGTTCTACGGTGCTGTCATTTACTTGTGATTTTTGTAAGCTTTTGGTGGTCCTTGGGCTTTCACATCACTGTAAGACATGTGGGGAAGCCCCTATTACAGGAGCCTTCTGTAAGTACCTACAGTTTCTTTCCAGGTTTTTTCCCTCCTTTATTGAAACGAGAAATCTCTATCCTGTTGTTCTATTCCCTCGCGTTGCCAGAGGCACGGAGCTGGCGATAATTTTTCCACCAGGAAGGAGGAGGTGGATGCATGCTTGGTACACGTGTATACATTCAAGCCTTGTGCAAGCCAGCCCAGGCCACATGCTTTTTATTGCGTGCATGTTTACAGCCACCATTTCATGTGACCTGATGGGCCAAGGCAGAGCCACCCCTCCTGATGCAGCACAGAGACAAAGCTGGTGCTGCACCGACAGAGCCCCGGTGTCGGAGCGCTCTGGCCCATGGCACGTTTGGGCCAAGCCTCAGCAACTCCTGATGTCAGCACAAAGATCCAGCCACTGAGCTCTGCACATTCCCTTTTCCTGCAGATGGATCCAACTGAAGAGCAGAGCACGTTACAAGCCACAGCTTGGTCCCTGCATTTCAGGCTCCTATTTATACACAACATGGGTATTCATTCGCTGCCACGAAATCAGGTTTGGGGAAAAAAGAGCGCAAGAACTTTTCATCTGCAAGTCGGTTGCAATAACAACTTGTTAAAAAAGGACTTTGAAATGTAAATAGCAGTTTTTGCTAAGGCTATGAATAGTTTCAGCAACTCCTCTGCTCAGCAGCTCAGCATTGGAGACGTTGGTGTCTGAGCTGGCTCCTGAGCCAGTTGTGCTTCCCTCGTGTCCCGAATGGCACCACAAGGGCTCCCTCTGCACCGCGCATGGGCTGGAACGCTGAGCTCATGTTTGGTCTTTTGACAAATTTTCATTTAATGAATTGATTCCTACAGTTCATTAACATACCCACTTCCACTTCTGTATACACATATGTCTTAATTAGCTGCTCATTGGCTGTTTAATTACAAGAAAACAGCTGACAGCTGCCTTGCTGCATCCTAATGGCAGACGTTTTGGAATGACTGTGTGCGAGCCTGTGACAACAAAGGCTTATTCATAATCCCATGATTTATGGCTAATACTTAAAGACTTCCACGTATCATTAAGTTTTGCAATATTCTGAGCAATTAGCAATTAGTTGGGGGGAGTCATTCTTTTACTGTTTTCTAAAGCAAACCAACACAGATTTTCTTCAAAGAAACATCAGAAAAATATACTGTAATACAAAAGACAGGCAAACATTCAAATTGGATTTTTAACCCCTTTATGACCACCACCATGTATTTTAATTGCAAAGAGAGGAGAGTCCTCTGACAATATTGTTTAATAAACAGTGTAAATGAAGTATTTGGAACCAACTCACAGTGTCACTGAAAACAGAACAAAACCATTCAGTTTTACATCTGTAATAAACACAGGAGTGAGCTTCTATTTGTCAACAAATGAAAACAAGATGGGCAGGGACAGCACATCAGGTATTGTTTCATGAAGTAAAGAACCTGGATGTAGTTTGCAGATAGAATGAACAAGATCATCTAAGGTCTTAAAAGACACAAAAGACAAAAGCCAGTATTGCTAAACCTTTGAAAACATCTGAAATGCCCAGAAACGTCCTGCATGGGTGGTTCTGTAAGATCAGCTTCAAACAGCCAGGTAGAGAGGGATTGCTACTGCATTGCTGGGTCAGCTGGGCATCAACTATTGACAGCAAAACCAAGAAACTGCCTCAGCAAATTCAATTATTCAGTTCATTGTATGACAATGTGGAACTGAATTCAACTTTCAGCTAGGAGAAAAGAACATGGATGTGTACAAACCACTCTCCTTTCCCAGCACGGTCCGTCCTACAGCACAACATGTTGTTAATGGATTCCTACAGCTAATGGTTGAGTGAAGTGCTCCATACAGATATCGGTTTTGACAGTAGTGCTCCTACAACTACCCTCTCTTTAAAAATTTATTTTATTTATAATAAGCCCTCCTAGATAAAGCATAAAATACAGCCTGGCTAAGACCTCAAATTTTCAGTTAAGAGGGAGATGATGAAGGGGTGTTAAATTTTACTTTTTTAAAGGCAGATTTAAATTGAGCTAAATACACTGATGGGTTGGGAGTACTCAATGCCTGTGCAAAACACTGCCACTGACTTCATAAAAGCAGCCAGCAACACCATAGCAAGGTAGGAAATGAAAACTTCCCAAGAAACACCAATGGGTTTCACTACAAATCTTAAAGTCTAGTTATGTGAAATGCAACGTAACAATTCAACCTGGTCAGAACACTTTCAGCTCTGTGAAATGCAAGGGTTGCAAGGCTGCAGAAGAGCAATAGAATCAGCAAAAGTCAGTTTGACAAGAGCTGGTCTGTGATTTCATCCATGATAGAGATTAGAACTCCACAGCAGGTCTTCACAGTTCTAACAAACAAAAACTCCACTTCAGGTTTTGAATAAATTACATTTCTGCCGGTTATCAGTATTTACAGAGTGAATTTAAGTGAACATTAGGATTAGGTAACATTAAAGCTCACGCCAAAGTGCCGTGAAACCCGTCCAAGCTGAAAACACCCCACTTTGCTGTGGCTGTTGCTGCCTGTAGATCTTTCTGACAGGCTTGGCTTGAGGGCAGCAGCACAGCTGTTCCTTTCTGACAACCACAGGCCTGCTCCTGCCATCTGATGCACGTGGGTGGGTTTGTGGCACCTGTGCAGAACCTCACTGACTTCTCTGGGACTGTGCAGGACATTGGCTGCAGGAGCCAAGGCACAGCACTGGGAATGAGATCTCTGTAGCCAGGTACTTCTTACAAAGGAAACTTCAGCATAACATGAAGTGCAACACAAGCATGCTGAAACCTGCAGCAGTCATAGCCACAGAAAAGCTGGGAAAAGAACCCATACAGATCCACACCTGGCTGCTTTGGCAGAAGCCAAGCTATGCCAACCTTTTCACCAGCCAAAATAGTTCTGTTGGGTGAGACTTTGTTGACATTACTGTGGAAGAGCGCAGCACAAGCAGAATCCATCAGCCACAGTAGGGCATTTTAAATGCTGCCTAGGCCATGATCATGTAAACTCTTCCTGTGACTTATGCCCACTAGCACTACCCCAGTCTGTCACTGCTTGCAGGTCATCTGGGCTCTGGCATTAAAAAAGACCGAGCTTCTTTAGGAGTCAGCTTCTCAAAGGAAGATAACTTTGTTAACTAAGTTGATATTAATTGGCTTTAAAATTCTGTCTGAAATTATATGGCGACGAAACTTTACTGTGCTCCTTCAAGAGGAGGAGAAAAATGCCTAAATCACTCCCTGGACCACTGGCTTACTTCTCACACTCTGCTTTCAGGGTTCATATGGGTTTCAGTGTGCTGAGCATCCCTGCCTGCTTGCCTTCCCTTTTGCCCTTCTCACCAGCTGACCATCCTGGTGGAATTCTCCAAAGCAGAGGATTGCACAGAGCTCCAAGAGAACTAGATTTATCCAGCATTTGAAGGAAAATCATTTGTTCTAAAACAGAGATACTGCACACACATTTCTCACTAAGTGCACAAAGACAAAGGAAGGAAAACACAGCTGGGAGCTTCCCTGTCCGTGGGCTCCTGCTCTGCAAGCAGCTCTGTGTGGGGAGGCCCAGCTGAGCACCAGCACCATGTTAACCCTGCTGTGTCTGCACTCACGTTTGGGTGTCATGGATCTCTCTCCCAGGTACTCTGGTCCCAGACCATCTAAAGATTAAAGAGCTCTCAGACCCTGAACATAACTTGATCCTTGACAAGACAGTCAAACAGCAGAACTGTCACAACAAGTGTCTGCGCTTCCCACAGCTGAAATTTGACAAAGGCTGCCTAACAACATAAAGCTAGAGAAAGTCACCACTTTGTTACCAATGCATTTTTAGTGCATTTCTTGCATTTTCCATAGCAACAGCAGTCACAAAGGGCAGAAGGTGCCGTTCCCACACCATTCCAAGATTCTTACATTTAGGTTTTTTCCTTCACTGTTACCAATACTTCCACAAGACTGAGAGGATGTGTTAATGAAAACACAAAAATCTTTACAGGAAAAACACAGAAGAGAACTTTATAATGTGAATGCAAGGAAGTTACTTTTTGAAGATGGGTTTTAGTATCAAGCAGGTCAGGAGAGCAGACTAAAAAAAATTATCAATCAGTTCTTCACACCTCAAGTATAGATTAAGAGAAGAAAACCTATCAGTATGGGATTGCAACATACATGCATGAAGAGAGCAACAAGCCAGAGCATGCAGTGCACACTGTGTCACCCCAAGCCAGTGCTGTAATTCTGCACTAGGGATCAAAAGGAGTGATCAGCTTCACTCCTGCCTGGTGTTGGCACTGTCCAGTTTAATTCCTGGTTGTGACAAACACACTGAACAAAACAGAAATGCTTCTAGTGCAATCCTTGTTCACTAGATTTACCAAAGGTACAACTCCAGGAAAAACTTCAAAGCCTAAAGCTCCCACAGCAGTGACTGCACTGCAAGAACAGGCAGTGCTCTCAGCAAGACCTGAGCATGCTGAACACCAGGAGCCTGTGCTACTGTGAAACACCATCTCCCCAGCCAAACAGAATAGATTGTAACTGCAGCAGAGTGCAGAAGGAAACAGAGGGGAGAGCTCTCACCTATTTCAACAGAGGTTCATAGCAATTGACAGAGCAAAACCAGACAGGGAGATTCAGGTAAGCCAGACTTGTTCTCCCTCAGCTGAACGCACTGAACAGGCTCTTGGTGGTGTGTGCTTGAAGCAGATCATCCCTCTGTACCTCTCCTCTGCTTATGCAGAGACAATGTACAGCACACCTAGCACAACTGGGTGATTTTGAGGATTGTCTAAAATCTGCAGAGGTGTAACTGTGTGTGTGTGTCACAGAAACAACACATTTAGAGCCCAAATAAAACCAGTACTTCAGAATCCCCAATGATTTTATATTCAACTCAGGAGCAACGCTTGCTCTTTAAAAAATGAAAGAAAATAATCATTATCAAAAGGCTAAATGCTTCTTTTCAGACTTAATATTTTAGAAGCTTACCTTGCAGCCTTCACATGTAATGACACCATAATGGATTCCTGATGATTTGTCTCCACAGATCTTGCATGGAATAATTTCAATTTGAGCTGCAACAGAAGCACGCAACCAGTTAATTACATTTTCTTTTAAACACCTTATAAAAGCATTCCCTGATCAGCATTTGTACAGTGAAAACTAATAACCTGCTAAACATTATACTGCATTAACTATTCATTGCTGAACTGCAAGGATCCCCTAGAGCTTTGGACTAAATTATGGCTGCTCGTTATATAATAGCTTTTGGGTTATTAAAATGGGTCATTTGAGAAGGTGTTTAAGAACCCACAAGAAGGCTAGAATCAGCATTTCAAAGCCAAAAAGAATAGGAGAGTTCACATTCTGGCCAAAGAGCTAAGATGACACTAGAAAGGTTTCTTCCAACTGTATCCATGCGAGACCATGGCAGGTAATTTTAAAGCCTGCCCTGCCTGGAAGCAAACACACCACCTTTATCACAGCCACCAACATCCTCCCAGCTCACACAGCTGGCCAACCCTAAAGAGAAGTTACAAGGTGAAGAGCAACTCCATTTTGCATTAGAAATCCAGAACTTACCCATCCCTAATCAAAAGGGAATGATCAGTACCTATTTGTGTGTTATCTACCACAGAACAAACAAGGCAGGAAAACACAGCAGCACTCAGTTTACTGACACCAGAGGAGTTGGCACAATCTGGAAAATGCCATACAGTTATAAGGCATGAAAGCCCTGATAAATGTAAATTCATACATACAAACCCACCTACTGAGTTCAGTTTGGTGTGTGACTATCTCTAAATCAAGCACCTTCCCCTGTGAATACATGGGTCCAAGAAGGGACTCCAGCATGCTCAGGGACACCTCCCAGCTGCTTTTGGAGGATGTGGCTGCAGTTGTTTTGCTGGCAAGTTTGGACAGAGCGTGCACAGGCAGGGCTTTAGTGATCAAACACCAGCAGGGCACATCTCACAGGTGCTTGGTGATGCTCACCAACACAGACCACACACAGGCAGGTGACTGAAACCCCAGGAAAGCCCTTGCTCTGCCACAGTGTGTTAGGATGAAGCTGCATCAGTTTTCTGGGAGAGGCTTAGTTGGAACAGCACAACTGGCTGTGTCTAACTGTGACACATTAACAAGTGCTGTTCACCTCCTTGAGGAGCTCAAATCCATTCACAAGCTGCCGGACTGTTTAAGAGGGCTCCTCTTTCATCCAATTTACGGCTATCCGGTCTGTGACAACGCACAAAATCACATCTAATACTACTGTCTTACAATGCATTAGCTTAACTTCAGTTGCACTGTGTTCTCAGAAAGTCATGCCCCCTCTAAAACCATTGCATTTAGCATGCCATTGAATCCTTAACTGGTTGCTTATTATTAATCAAGAATCATCTTGCAGGGCTACTGTGTGCTCCATTTCATTGTAGCACCACACAGCTCAGGATCTGGCCTGAGAATTACAAGATAATTATAAAGCAGAAGCCCAGAAGACTCCTAGCACAGCACTAACTGTGCTAAAATACCCCTTCAAAATATTCTCCAGGTGACATCAAATGCAACAATGGGGCAGCTGAGCAGCACCCACATGGGACCTATTTGCTCCTGGGAAGTTCAAATACTCTGCTGGGGAAGGCACTGCCCAACAGCTACACACTACAGGGCTTTGCCAGGCAGTTCCATGGCAGCAGCTCTCCAGGCAGTCCCATACAGTGGGAACACCACCTGGATCTGCTCCCATCATGATGACCTTGGCATGCCTGACCTTTAAACCCCACCATCCCTGCAGCAATACAATAACAGCTGAAATTAAGAGGTCTGTTTAGGACAATTAAGGAAGGAAATACTTCTTCCCCAAAAATGGTTTTAATTTCACTTTGCTTTCAGCTAATGCATTAAACACAATGGAGCAGGAAGTGAACTAATAGAAGGGAAAAATAACGCGTGTGCTGTTTCATTAATGTGCTACATGAATTATTACTGGAGCCTCATGTTTATGAGCTTGTAGCAGAAAGGGTGGCATAACCCCCCTTCACATCAACAAATTGGAGAACAGGCTGAAATTCACAGAAACTCTGAATTTGTATCATGTGCAGTTCAGATTCAGAGAGCAATCCTGTGGGCAAATTCCAGAATAGCTCTACCAAATCCCAGTTGCCTTTTCAACAAATGATTATTTTTCTCTTCTGCTGCAGTGAATCAGCAGCCTTCTGCAGCTCCTTGGACAGGGTAGTGACAAGCCTTATCTCCACAGCTACATGGCAATGTATTTTTTACATTTCACTTTTATATACATAATTACTGCCTTATTTTGAATAGGTATGATATAATTGGATCTAGTTTATCTACAATCTCCAGCATGTTAGTTAAATCACCCATGAAGCCTGTCTATGCAATCCCTATTTCTTAAGCAACAGGACATTTGCAGAGTGTTTCTGAAGGAAAGTAACATGCCTTCAAAGTGATGGCCTAAAGCTAGGTTAGTAATAGTCTAAAAGGTGCCATAATTAGTCCCAAATGCATTTTCCAGGGTGCTTTACTGGTATAAGAGAATCTCCACAGATTCACAGGCTCCAGCTGTGCCAGCATTTGCCCAACATCATTTTTATGAGCGCCTGCACCAAATCAGGTATCGTTTCAGAATTCCTGATTTCCCCAAATTTACATCTTCAAGGTACTTACTTTCAATTAGGCACACAGCATTTAAAACTCCAGCTCAGTGCTGCACTCTGAGATGCAGGACAATGGGATGAATCCCAGAAGCACAAGTCGCTCGGGACTGCCACAACCAATTGTAGCACAAATTAATGCACAGAGAGATCAGATCAATTACTGCTCCACGTGGTGCCTTTGCAAATCAACTCATTGAAATGGAACCCCTGTCGCACGTTCATACACTTCCCATACAGCATGAAAGGACTTAAGATACTTTAAACTTACTAAATGCAAATTGCCTGTGCCAAGATTATGCATTTTTTCTTACAAGGGTGAAAATATTTTCCCCACTTTTAACTTTGACATGCAAATATGTACTTGCTAAAACCTTGTTCTTATGCAAACAAGGCAGGTGGGAAATATTTTTACATGTCAAGAATATGTTCTGACTTGGTTTCTCACATTCCCAGAGTTACTTAAAGCTTCCTACTGTGCTCAAATTAATTGTACCTGTTCTCTGCTTACATTTATTTATATGGTATATTTTTCAAGATTACATAAAATACTCTAATTCATGCTTTAGACTAGAATTAGCCTAAATTACAGTTTACAATTTCTGTCTCCTGGGGTGGTGCTCAGGCTGATTCAGGCTGGTTCATGCATGAGCAAATTATTTCTTAAATACGAACTGCAGAAAAAAATAAACTCTTGCGGTTGCTTAGGAACCGCCACAGATACCCAGGTGACAGATGTAGTTTGTACTCCCAGATTAAAGGCCTAAGACTCTTTCACACCCTGAAATAACAGTGCTCCACAATCCTACCAAGGCTGTCCTCTGCCAAAGGCAGCAAAGAGGAGGAATAAAAGCCCAAACAAACCACCCAGAGCAACCAATGGAAGCTCCAGCACCAAGACCCACCACACCAAACAAGCTGCTACAGAAAGGGCTCCTCAGAGATAGAAGGGACCTTCCAAGGGCTGGAGGCAGCAATCCCTAGAAGCTGATGTCAAAGCAGCTCATCTCCACAGCAAAGGGCCTCTGCCATCCACCAACACCCCTCAGTTAATGTGCCTTCACTTGGAGCTGCTCCTGTCAAACTGCCTGGTAACTGTCCTGCTGCTGCAATGTCAGAGGAGCTTCCTGAAAAAGGAGTGCGGGCCCTGACCCGCTCAAAGTCAGACTGAACAGGAGCTTGAGCCCAAGTATTACAGGGCAAAAAAAGTCAGTGTTTTTCCCCCTGAAGAAATATTCTTCCTCCATCCACTGTGTCTTCACACAGCAACTGTCTGAGGTAGCTCTGGTATGCTTAAATAACACCATTGCCTCCACCTAATTCCTAGGGAACATGCCAGCAGCCAGCCAGGGAGAGCACTCCATGACATCTTCTGCTGGCACCTGGAACAGGAGATTATGTCTTATTCCCTCCTGCTCCAGGGGAGTTTGCTCCCCACACCTGGAACAGTTTCACTGGGTTTGCCTGCCTTTTTCAAGTTCCCTCCCCCAGCCAAACCCCCCTAGACAGCCTCTCCCTTTTTATTAATTCCCACATCATGAAATGTTGCTTTATTCCTTGTCCAGTTTGTACAGCAGAAAAATAAGAAAATCTAATTCTCTGTCTGTAAGGGAATGCACTGTACAAGCTCATCATAATCTTTGATTTCTCCCTTTCTAACTCATGGGGCAGATTCAGATCAGGGCAAGAGCCTGCACAGCCAAGCAAAGCACAGGTCACCTTTCTCCCTAGCTCTGTCCCTAAAACAAAAACACACTGAGCCTCAGCACAGGAAAGTGTGTTACCAGTTCACCTTGAAGAACATACTTGTTAAAAGAAAAAATTGTTTTCTAAAGACAGAAGGTTTTTTCCTCCCCATTAACCTTTGTGAACAAAGTGCTTGTTTCTAGTGAATTAATTGTCTTGGGCTAGAAAAAGGATTTTTCCTTTCCTTCATTTGCTTTCACACTATTATTTTAGAATTGTACATGCACACAAATAACATTTTTTTCCCAATTTACAACAGGTAGGAAACCTCAGATTTGGTATGCTGGGAAGGGCTCTTCTGGGATACAAAAATTGGTCCTATATCTGCCTTTTAGGGGAGAGCCACCCAGCTGACCTGAGTGATCTAGAAAGTTGGGTAATTAATGAAGTTAATTGTCTTGTCTACTCTAGAGTGGAGGCAGAAAGTGAGGAAAGGAAGGGATACAGAAAACAAGAAGGAAAAAGGGCCTATGATTCACCTTATTCACAACAAGCAACACGAACCCTTGAGTGGAGAGGCCTCCTCTTCACTCAACAGTGAAGGAACTTAACGATATTTTAATTACAAGCCAAACTTTTAGAAGGTGAAAGGCAGGTAAATCCTCCTATTTCTGAATTTAAAAATTAGCATTTTCTGGAACGAAGAACCATGCAGGAGGTGCTCCCTTCTCCCAGGGTGTCGTGGCTGCTGCTTGCTGGCGCCGCTGAGACACGAGCGCTTCTGAGGAGTGCCCGGTGCCAGCTCCCAAGGAGCAATGCCCAGAAATTCCAGGTACACCCTTCTCCTCTCAGTATGGAGGGACTTCAGCACAGACTGCTGAGCCTGCCAGACCAGCCTCTACGGGCACTGTGCATCCTTCTCACGTGCACGGCTTTCCAGGGAAAGCATCCCCAGCTGACCACAGCTGCCAGCTGAGCTGAGGACCTGCCCCACGGCTGGGGTGGGGCACAGACAGCAGGCAGGGCTGCAGCTGGCACCTCCTGGGGCTCAGGCACTGCTTCAGGAGCAATCCCTTCCCTGGCTGCAGCAACCCCTCTGAGCCCCCTCCCTGCACGTGGCTCACCTGTGCCCAGCCTCTCTGGGTGTGTACGACTGTGCAGCTAATTCAGAAGGGCTCTGAAATGAACCTGACACACACACAAATTGGGCCAACCCGCTTCTAGAGGGATGCAGTTTGTGCCAGACATCCCTGCTAGTGCTGTTTGTAAGTATATTGATTAAATTAGGAGGCATACATATTCAGTGACATATTCATACATATTCATTGGCTCAAACAAGGGTACTGCATGTAATGTGGTATTTAAAGCAACATGATATCTGATCACAAACTGAATTAACACGGAATGATTTTACTATATAATATTCTAATCTTCCTGCATTTTCAGCTTCATTACCTAAATAATTTGCTCTGTCATGTACCCTAAGTAATTTGAGCTGGCTGCAAATTACTCTCCTCCGAACACCTGCAGCTTCCAAACGCTGCAGTTCCACTGAAGCGAGCGCTGGTGGCAGCACAGCTCTGCCCACCCCGTCCATGCACTCTGAAGTGACCACCTCTCCACGCTGAAACACCGAACCTCGTGAGCTTCTGGGCATGACGGGAGCTTGGGAGACATCTGAGGTGATTTTGGAACACACAGCAAGTGTTTGATCAAGAGCCTGCCCACCCCTTGTGTGAAGGTGCGTTTATTCCATTCACAATCCCCACCATAAAGACATTCTGAGCAGGCCCCACTGGAGACTGCAGTGACAGACATGGCAACAAACAGCTCCAGAGAAGAACTAACAAAAGAGATTTGTGTCTCATGGGTGAATTTTTCTGGGGTCCAGTGAGGTTGAAATGCCAGCAGAAGCCTTCCCAGCACAGGGGATATTCTTTGCATCTTCCTCTCTGTTACAGATGCTCCTCCCTGAGGCTGAGCTCAGCTGCACATTGCCCCTCAGGGGGGTATCAGATGGGGAACTTCCTCTGATTTTCAATTTTCACATCTTTGGAACCGCTGATGCTCTCAAGCTTGGCTGAAATGTTTTGGAAATGGAGAGGGCTGGGGTGATGGGCAGAAAACCAGACAAACACAAACAACCTTTCCAAGCCTCGTTTCCTTAGGAAATCACACTGGTAATATAATACATACTGAGGTTATACTGGTACAAATCCTTTGAAGTCTGTGGGTGTGAAGGGTGGAGTAGAAACGAACATGGCCACCAAAGTATTAATTAAAAGTAAAGTATGAGCAACACCTCAAACACACAAGGCAGAAATGCTGCAATGCCAAGGCGAGCTCTGTGGGCCTGGGCACAGCTGGATCCCTCAGCAGGTCCCTGACACTTCTCAGCACTCCCAAATGCTGCAAACAGTCATATTAAAGGAGAGAGAGGATAAACAGCATGGCACCACCTGAGCACTCCTGGGGCTGGCAAGACTGACTTTGGGGAATCAGTATAAATTCCTTCAACTTCTGTTTGATTTGGGCACGTGGAAGGGAACGGTGCAGTAAGAGCTCATATTCCCATGCCACGATCACTGATGTTTTAGGATTATTGTTTTCCTTTAAGCCACACAAAATTTTACTGACACATATTTTAATTTAAAGAACTAGAGCTTTTCTAATTCATGAAGCACTGGCTTCAACAAAGACATCTGAATGTCTAATGAAAGAAGGCAAGATGGAAAATAGTTTGAGTTTTCTAAAAGGCAAAACTGTTTCAGTGAAGTTGTTGTGGTGAGGTCTTTATTTGTAATGTTAAATTCAAATAAAAAATTGCTGTAAACTCTATTTAATATAGTATCACCATAGTACTCTGAATTCCTATAAAGAAAAATCAAAATGATGTCCCAACACAAACCAGGACTTTTTAGCTTGTGTTCAGGAACACAAGCTAAAAACTCGTCTAGGGTTTTTAGAGGAAGTCAGAGGGATGATGTCTGCTCCCTCCCATTCATGTGTACAACACTACAGGATTCTAATTTCCTTCTGTGTAACACTCCTATCTCTCCACTGTCTTGTCTTTATCCATCCAGAAACAGTCCCATTCTTTCCTGACTGAGCAATGAATGCATCCAAAAGCGGGATGATTTGATTTTCCTTGTTGAAGGAATGACAGGTAGAGACCACTGCGGCTTGGGCCTCTGGCCATAATATTAAACCACACCACAGATCAAACTGTAACATCAAACCACTGAAGTCCAAGCCTGGGCTCTGCCAAAACAGCCAGGCCTGCCACACCCCCTGGTGTTCTGCTGTCCAGGGGCACAGGAGCCGTTCTTGGGACAGCCAGTCCCTTGGTACACCCGGGGCATGCAATTATCATCTCCCCACTCTGCGAAATCTACCGAGTTCCCCAAGCTCCAGCTTTGTTACTTCTTTCATGAACTTACACACAAATAATGAAGACGGCAGAAATATACACCCAGAGATGTACAACTGCAACGACTTCATCTGGGAGGTCCCTTTTTGTCCCTCACCAGGCACAAGACGGACACAGTAACAACACAGCAACCAAACTCTGAAGATTGATGATCTCCACATGGGCAGAACAGATTTCCAAATTCCATAAAACACCAGTTTGTTTCCGCCACGTTTTGGCTTCTCACTTTCTTGGTGGCTCAGGTGCTTGTGAATAAACAATTATTTCATTTGCCTCTTCTTCTCTGGTTGAAAATTAACAGGAGTTACGCTGACTATGATGAACACAGCTTGGGGTATAATTAATTTCACCAGGATAAATGGAATTCTTGTTCAATAAAACAATTCCGAAAAAGCTTTTCGTAAGAAAAGAAAACACAGTGACACTGAAATCATGTGATTCTCTAATGAAATATAGTATGGTTTTAATCAAAGCTCTGAACAGCATGTCAAGAAATAGGTGCTACAGAGACTATAACCTCACTGGTGCTGCTATGCCGTGAGCATGGGAATGCTAGCTGGTGTTTCATTTCCTCTATCTGGGTAAGCAGCATAATCATCCTTTATCTCTACCTCCAGCTACCTCAGATGACTGGTACTTACTGCCAGATCTTGGGTTATGGTCTTATGATCCCAGGGACCGTGAGCAGCTCCAGCCCCTCAAATCTGCAGCACTGCTGAGAGAGAAGCTGCTACAGAGCTGGACAAGAGCGGTGCTGGTGCTCTGATTTCTACTACTTTCCTTTTTCACTTTCAAAAACAAAGCTTACAGGTTTAATGACACCCGTACAAAACATTTCTCTTGATAAAATGAAACAAACTACAAGTTTTAGGAGCAACACAGGTGTGAGCTATTACCACAGGAACTGCCAGCACTGACTTCTGCTGCTCTGTTTTGCTACTGCATTTATCCAGTAAGCAGCAAGCTGGGGGTTGTGTGAATCCATCATGTTTGTTTTTACAGGATTCTAGAGTTCACTCATGTTTTGACACTCTTAATTTCTTCCTACAGATGATTACTCACCTGGAGCATTTGTCAAGACAAACACCTGCAGCAGGGCACGGGCACAGCTCTGCTGTGACCCAACCTGTAGCACTGTGCTGCCCAAAGCAGCCAGTGCATATGGTCTGTCAAATGGAAAGTGACACGGAGATGGAGCCGGGGCCAACACGTGTGTGCACCTCCAGGCAGTCCAAGTGGCCTTGAATGCTCAGTCACACTGAGGTTTCTTGTAGTCTTTGCCACTTACTGTTCTTTTGCACTGGGAAAAGCAAATCTACACCAATTTCTCCTTCCTGGTATCTGCATGCTGATCTTTCATTATCTACCACTAATGGAAAGGAAAACAAGAAGTGGAATCTACAGGAGAATAGGATTAATTTACTTGCTGTAGTTAGCTAGACAATATTAAATTAATTCTACCCCTTTCCTTCAAAAAGAAACCTGTACTGAAAAGCTTAAATGTATTTGTACTTCTGCCCCATTTCCTAAATGTCTGGAAGAAACTAATAAAGACTGGACTTAAATAAAGAAAGTCTTGAAGAAATGTAGCATTTTACAGTGAAAAGTCCAAACTACCCCAACCTTTTCCTCAGAGGCCCCATTTGATGAAATTTTCTACTCTCAGGTGTTGGACCTGGTCTTCTGAAGAGTGGAATTTGTTAAGTCCAACACTGTTCTCCCACCTCCTTTTCCCTAATGAACTGCACTGGCTTAGGGGAAAATGTGGCATTTCTGTTTATTCACTTGTAGTAGGAAAACAAAGAACATATCAGCCACTCACCAGTGTGAAGCAGCACTTCAGCCAGTCAGCTACAAGGCAGCTATCACAGCTCTACAACCTTTCCCCAGTTACTTTTCCCAGGCTCAAGCAGCCTTTCAAAAGCCCATGGGAAGGCAAATCGTTCTGCCCCCGTGTCCAAGCGGAGTTACCGTACGCAGAGCACGAGAGGCGCTCCCTGGGTGCCTGAATTACAGCAGCGCTCATTACCAAAAGGTCTTGCAGAGCAGCCTGAAGAGCCTCTGACCTCCTTAGATACAACATGAAAGCTCCATAACTGGATTTGTTAAGAAGCTGCACGCACTTGTGCTATCCATTTGCAAAACCGTATCTCAGTTCAGTGATCTTATTAGGCTGCCTACCAGAAAAGACCAGATCACAGCCACAGGTACCGGATTTAAAAAATCAACAAGGAAGCAACAAAACCCAACCAACCACACAGCCCTGAGAAAAAACAATCATTTGCAACATCGTATCAAAATTATTCGCAATTTCAACCACGCTCGTTAGCAGGGTGCAACGACCCCACAGCACCAAGTGACCGTGGGTAGGTAGCCCTGCAGCCTCATCGCTGGTACAAGTGCGCAGCGAGCTTTCAGCCCGGGCATTAACAGCTCCTGACAGAATCCTTCGCAGGCTGTCTCTGATTAGCCACCCACCCCCAGGGCAGCTCTCCACCACAATGCCCACAATGCTTTCCTTGGTACTTCCCATTCGGCCAAGTCAAGTTCATTCCTCAGAGAGAGCACGGCCTTGGGAAGAGGAATATGCAGCTAACTCAGAAGAGGTGACAAAGCAGTGGGAACCCACAAAGTGTCCTTTCACAGTGTTTGCCGTGATTCAGCCTTGTCCTGCTCTTTTGCCAGGATTTTATAAAGGGTTTGGCCTCTGCATAATTTGCATGACCTGTCGCTGTGCATGGAGAAATGGGACTCTGCACGATTAAGTTAAAGCCAGACAAACATGGCTGGTGCAGAAACCACATCCCTACAAGACAGCTGCACTTCGATGAAAAATAATTCAAAACCTGGATTTAATTCTAGAATAAAAAGTTGCAGGGAAAAGTATTTCACCCAGATGAGAAACTCCATCATTCTGATGTGACTACATCTGCATTTTTAAGATATTTTCTTTTTCTTTTTGGCTGTACATGAATTTGATGTCATTAAAAACGCTTCCTTTGATGCTGTATGCCAAGTAGAATCATTAGTTTCTCACAAAGGTGCACTCTAAATGTCTAGTTTAAATTTTCATTTTCAGATGAGTCATCTGAGAGATGAACAATAACAACCAAAACCAACTCCAGAAGTCTAAACAGTAAAAAGCCTTTTAGCTGCACTCACTCATTTATTAACTCCCTCCAACACCTCATTCCTGGATTCATCACCCAGCAGCCAAAACTGAGTGTGAATTCTTCAACTCCACCTGTGGTTTATGGCTACTGCAAGCAAATCACAACAAGGCTCCCTCAAACCTCACACAAGAGGTTCTCCTCAAGTCCATATTCTGCATCCTTCTAGCCTGACACAAGGTCACTTGTTTTTAATACAAAGCTGTTTTCCACTACCATTATTTGCAGTGTGGTTTTGTCACAGCTCCTCTTGGTGAGTCCTCTGCAGAGATCATCAGAGGATGACACAACTGAAGGACACCAGAAGCAGCCACATCCTCAGCTACTCCTCTAGGTTTTGAAGGGGTGTTACAAAACAGATTAAGTATACCCGTGTCTCCTCCATTTGAAAGAAAATAATACTGAAGTTCAAAACCAAGCAGTGGTTTACAGCTGATATATGTTTCCTAATACGTATGAAGACACCAGCAAATACAGACATTAGAGAAAGCTCATAGCCTTTTTAAAGACAGAAGATCAGCTGAACAAATATACTTGTTTTTCTCTCCTCACTCAGCCCCTGCCCCACCTCAGAGGGAGCAATATTAGCATATATGTGGGATCAGAAGGATTCCTCAGATTTCTGGAAAAGGGCACAGGAAGAAAACACTATGGCCCATCCCCAAAAACTGCACCAGGGAGAACATACAAGATACTATCACTGGAAAACTTATGGGCTCTTGCTTACAACAAAATAAATGCACCATCAGTCTATCAAAGAGCTTCAAAAACATTTCTGTCACAGCTAAAGCTTTATTCCCAAACATTTTCTTCAAACCATACGTTACAGTGATGTCCCTCACCAACCACACTCACACTATCTCCCTGACTTAGCTCTGTTTCTGAGCCTCTTTACTACCCTCATGATGTCTCTATATGATATACTCAGTGTTTGAAAACCATCATTTCATGACAAGGATCATGAAAGAAAAAAACGTAGCTGCCCACAAAAACGGTTTAGAAAATTACAAGCTTGTGGAAAGAAAAGGTCTAGCAGAAGCTCTTCCTTTGCCACAATCAGATTAGGTGCTACGACCTTCATTAAAACCCTTTCTGCCTTCTCATTTCATAGCATTTAATTTCCTGCCTCTTGATGATTAAACCAACAGAAAGGTAGTAGATAAAGCAAGTTTGCTTGCTGTTCCAAACAGATATATTAATGCTTTACGCTTAAAAAGCTTTCAACGTGTCTTCAGAGGCTGATTAACAAACACTGTACATAAACCCACGTCTGAGGTCAGACTGTGGCAGCAGATATGTGACTGAAACTTACTCCAGCAGCTCTATTCAAGGCACAGGATACCTCCACCGCATACATTAAGGAAGCTTAAAGTTAAGCTTCGCATATTTAAACACTAACAAAGTCTACTTAATGGCAGTCTTCAAAATGACAGTGGCCTCCTAATCTGCTGCAGATAAAGAAGTGCCAAGATTAATGATTACATAAGTGCATCGCAGAGCCCAGAAACAATAATCAGCTCTTCTGTTGTTATTTGTGTACAAAGGCTATTAGAGTCATCTGACATTCCAAAATCCAATTTAAAGTTGTTAAACCCCTTTCACGTACTTATTTGAGGTTGGGAAACCAAGAGGTTCAAAAAGGGAAAGGAAGGGTTTGATTTCCTAATTCTTTTCCCCTTACTGATTTTGCTCTAAGCCAAATCTCTCTTTAAGAACGGCAAAAAAAATAAGCTTTTAAACAATGCCCGGAGTAACCAATATTGCTGTTGAAGGAATAATACCAATAAAACCTTAACATGCTTAGATAGCAAAATTTAAAATAATGACTACAAGCAAACTAACTATTGCAGAAAAAGACTCCATTGAATTGAAGGTGTTGCCGATGTTGTCTGCGCAACTCTGACAATCTCCAGCAAATCCGGGCGAGCAAACGAAGGCGCTCAGGCCCATCTCGGTCTGTTAAAGGACTCCGTGGGAATTCCCTGTTTGGATTAACACAGGCAGTACCTGCAAAGACCAACCTGTTCTCTGCAAAGCACGGCACAGACCCGACTGCAGCCTCTCTAATCACCACACCATCAACTGTTTCACCACAAAATTCCTTTAAAATCCGAAACAACCTTTTTTGTTTCTGACAGGTTAGAAACAAAATGAACGAACTGTCTTCTCCGGGTTGCCACCTCTGTCCCTCCCCGCAGAGAAGGGCTGGGGCGAGGGGGCAGCGCTGCGCTGGGAGCCGCAGAGAAGGGCTCGCTGCCGCCGCCGCCTCCCCGGGCAGCCGCGCTTGTGGCACGGATCGCTGCAGCCCCGCATGCTGAACTCTCCGCTGCCTTCAAAACGCACGGGAAGGCACGCCGAGGCAGGCCCAGCTCTCGCACAGGGTGGGAATGGCAGGCAGGGCCGGCACCAGCTGCTGCGACTTCAGCGGAGGGCAGTGAGTGGGCCTGGCGCAGAGGCAGCCCCAGCCCGTGGGGAGAGAGCTGGGCCGGAGCAACGAGCCCCGGAGAACACGGCCTCATACCCTGCACTGAGCCCCGGGGAACACAGGCTGTCCCCCGCAATGAGCCCCGGAGAACACGGGCTGTCCCCCGCAATGAGCCCCGGAGAACACGGGCTGTC
>VYXD01006453.1:45540-73529 GCA_013397195.1 Hylia prasina
GCCCCGGGGAACACGGCCTCACACCCTGCACTGAGCCCCGGGGAACACGGGCTGTCCCCCGCAATGAGCCCCGGAGAACACGGGCTGTCTCCCGCAATGAGCCCCGGGGAACACGGCCTGTCCCCCGCAATGAGCTCCGGAGAACACGGCCTCACAGCCTGCACTGAGCCCCGGAGAACGCGGGCTGTCCCCCGCAATGCGCCCCGGGGAACACGGGCTGTCCCCGCAGCCGGGCCCGCCCCTCAAGGGCAGCCCCGGGACCGAAGGGCCAGCGCTGACCGCACAACCCGGCTCCTGAGGGGCCCGTCCCAGCCCCGCTGCTCCCTCCCCGCAGCCGACACCAGCCGCAGGGCAGCCCGAGGGTCTGGTACAGCAGAAGAGAACCATTGTGGACTACGTGCAGAAGTTTTCTTTACAGCTACAAAGCGCTTTTCTAGTGTAAAGGCAATTAAGTGATAACTGCATCTGTGCAGAGGGTATTCAAAATGCTAATACCCCCGCCCAGATAAGTCGTCAACTTTGCCTGCTTATTTATCTCCAGCTCTTAGAAATTATTGCCATGAATGCTCCACTGCCTTCTCCCATTATCTTTGCAATCCTGCTTCTTGCTCACAAAAAGGCAAAAAGCAGAGCACGTAAGAGCTCCACCATTCCGACCACTCTGGGGAATAAAGTGATACAGGCAAAGAAGTATCGGCTGATCTGCTGCAGCAAAGCTACTGCCATTTTCTGCAGTTCTCAAAGTTTGTTCAGCTTTTCCTCTAACCTAGAGAGGTAAGAAAATCTGCTCTGCCATCAGAGGCTCACATACTCTCCAAATAACAGCAGTTTGCATCATGAATTATCTAACACCATTTACCACTCGAGGAAAAGAATATCTATCCTGTTTGGTGCTGTGCCATTTGGCCACCAGACTCTAGAATTTTAATGTTTGTTATCTTTGCAATGGAAATAACACAACGCTGGTCTCGGATATCTAGCTGGAAGATGATTTCCTTAGCTCAACACAAGACATCTTGTGTTATGTAATTCCCGGGTCACATGTGACATGTTTTCCAAGGGGAAAAAAGCCCACAAAAAACCTGGAAAATCCACTACAAAGGAAAACAAAGGAGCTTGATGGAATTTACCATCAACACCTATATGAATGCCTTAGTACTTCTGTTTCTAAAATTCACAAAATTGCAAAATGGCCACCAAAAAGATTCCCCCAAATAGGAAACACTGACACCTTTTTCAAACAAGTCCGACAGTTCAATAAGGAGAACAACAATCCTATGACCCACAGAACTGGGCAAAATCCAAGTATGAACAGGAGAACACAGAATAAGATGGTTGATTCGAGTGTTGATAAGTGCGTTTTGGTAGATTAAAATGAAAAATCCAATTCTCTTCACATGGATAATACTTCGTTCTAAAGGCCAAATCACTCAAAAAGGTAGAAGCTGGCAATTAGTGAATGTCAATTTGTGTTCTCCCCCCAAAACGGAGGTTTGATCAAAGTTTGAAGAAAATAATAGAAACAGCACCTGTATTACTGCAATCATTTTATCCAAAGACAATCCAAACCAGCTCATGAGCTAAGCTTCATCTTTGTCAGGACAAGAAAACCACCTTGTAACCAGAGCTGAATGAAGCCACACATTAACTTACCAAGGGATGAACACAATCTCTCAGCCCTTTCAGGACAGTCTTTACCCATCATTCCTGCTGATGTTTCTTCCTATGCTTGTGTTCTGCACACATCAGAAAACAGACAGCAACGAACACCAGGCAACTCCAAACTCTGCTGGGTTTTTAACACTGCACTATTTCAAAAGGCTCACACAGTCAGTTACTGTACTGCCCTTGATAAAGACCCAAACCATTTAACCACAACTCCCCCCATCCCACTCTCTGAAGAGTACTTGCAGCATAACTTTGATTATCCAAAGCTCCCAGGGGACAAATGGAAGCAGAGATAAGTGGAGGAGCAGCCAGAGGTCTTCTGAGAATAATGGAAGTGAAAGGAGAGGAAACAAACTCCACAAAGAACTGTTGGCTCAGCTCAGCCCTAAAGTTTCCCTATTCCTGAATGGAGCATTCATGAAATAAAATAAGCTTCTTTAAGCAAGCATTCCAAATGATTGTAAAAACCATTTGACAAAGTGAAGAATTATTGTTCACTTTGGTACCTGACTCTCCAGAGAGAGACAGGTGTTGTTCTTACAGTAGCAATTTCTTAACCAGGGGTACAGCTGTAGCAACGCTCCTAGCAGTCCCTCAGTGGTTAACGGGTCTTTCCAAATCTGTCTTTCCAAATTCCCTAAGTATATTTGGAAAACATTACTAGAAGAAGTTCCAAACTGAGTAAAAAATACAGATTTATCACAGGCCTAAACATGGGGGGAGAATATCCACATAGCAGAAATCTGTTTCGGGAGTTGTGAGTGCTTCTCACAGAAAGTACAAGTTTTTATTTATATTACTGCAGCACAAGTTAATGCCAATTAAGTAGGAGAGTCACTTTGGATTTAGCACAGAACCTGGCCCAGGGCACTGGCACACAGAATAGAAATAAATACTAATCATGCTTGCTCACACTGAGAGGATTAGATAACTACAGACGTAGGAAATTAAAACCACAACAAGATGACCCCACGCTCATGATTTCCCTGTTGTAGCAGATCAGTCAATATGAATAATCGACAATGTAAATTGAAATCCTCAGATAAAAATAATGGTTTTACCGCTTTATTTCTCTTCACTTGCACATAAATTGAGTTGACTATCTCTGACAATGCCATGGTTTAATATTCTAAACACACTATCTCCTATAACAATGCCTGGAATAGAAACAAGCTGCTGAGCCAGATCCTCAAGGGTGAAAATCAACATTGCTACACTGACTTCAGTGGAAGCACATTGATCTCCACCAGCTAAAGCTGTGGGCCCAAGTGGGCAATTAGGTTTCTATTATATGCTAATTTAAATAATGTACCACAGAACATTTGCTGTACAATAAGGCAAGTCTACATTCTTCTGTGGAGAAGGGCAAGAATTTGCTGTGGCATGATGAGAGTTACAGATTCTGGTTTCAAAGAGCAGGGTGAAGTTTCGGTATAAACTACTCCTCATAATGACATTTTTAAACCTGCAATTACTCATACTATACTCCTCTAGGAAGCCTATAATTATTTGGTAAGTTCTTACCAATGTCTAGTCTAGATCATAATTGCTAATACTGCCTCCTTCAAAGGCACTAGTGACTGCGTTCAAATCTGGTTTTTGTTAGGTTCCTGCTACACAAAGTGGCTGTGCTCCAAATGTTATGATCTGTGTTCAGTTGAGGAGGAAAATCAAACAGATTTATGCCCCAATCTTGAACCTTTGAACAAGACCTGAACAAAAAAACCCCTAATGCAACAATCCCACACGTTTCTTTTGAGGCTTCTGAGGTGGCCGGGTTGGAACAGGGGCTGTGGCTGACACAGGCCAGAGTTTTTTTACAGCAGAAGTTTATGGCAGAGAACCATCTGCACCATCCTCTCACTCCCTTCAGCCGGGACTCACGCTCCAGCCACAAAATGAAAAAGCAGAAAAGTTGGGGAACAGGGTTCAGCAACAAAGATGGCAAGAAAAAATTGAGGGGTCATGGGGCAGTTCAAGTGAAAAGGTTAAAGAGATGTTAAAGATACTAACAGCAGTCACTAAAAGATGTTTTGCTCTCTTCTGCAGCACTTTAAGTACGCGAATTCCTCCCAGTCTCCTTTCAGATGTCATTGGCACCCTGCTTCCTGCCTTAGTCATCAACAACCAAGTTATTAGCATGCCAAGGGCACTGCATAAATTTTTGTGGACTTCTGATGTAATCAGGAGGAGGGCATCATTCCACAGTTACAGGTTCTCCTATGCTGCAGTCCTTCCAATGAAGCAGCAGCGTTTGGTACTTTGTTTTCCAAGCTGGAGGTTCACCTCAGCACAGCAATTGGGAAGCCCTCTGAACACCTCTTTTGAGAGATGGAGCAGCAAAATAGGAAGATTCTCCACCTGTTTCTGACACACGTGAAAACTCATGGCAGACAGGCTCCACCTGAAGACCAAAATCACACACAATTCCAATTTGTCTTCTTTTCTATGAAACCACTCCGGGCAGAAAGGCAAAGGAACGTGGACTCATCACATAGGTCAGTGTGGTGCAGGGTTAGATGAGGCATTAAGCTCCACACTTACAACACTTCATTCCCTTTATAAATGTCCTTATCCTGGTATCTGTGCTCCATCTCTGGTTGCCTTTGCAACCACCCAGAAACAGTTTCATTTCAAACAGAAAAAGGTGATACAGAATCAAGCATTTTCAATGATACCAGCCACACACAAAAAACTTGCCATGCAGGGAACATGTAAAATGTGCCCAGAGCAAAGACTGATCCCAAAAGCTCCTCTGTGTTCTGAACACAGTTTGTCCCTGTGCTTTGGGTGGGCTCTGCAAACATGGGGGAAACTCAAAGCATGCGATATGCACTCCAGAGAGAGCAGAAGCTAGAACTTACTTTGGTTAAGGTTTTCATGAACTTGACCCCACTAACTCCAGAAGCATTTTAGCCAGCAGAAACCTGCAGTCACTGAGCAGAGCTGGCCTCGCCTTCCCTCCCTCTCCCCCCTTCAGTGGTGCCCCTACAGCTGCACTGCCTGAGCCAAATGAGGAAGGACTCAGGTTGAAACTGTTCTTGGGGGATTAACTTTAACCTGAATCAGTTTCCTGACTTAATTCCCCACGTGACAGCAGAGATGCTGCTTGTGCTCACACAAGGGAGGGGTGCATTTGTTTGGCAATGCCAGCTTATGGGAGGCTAAAATACACACAGGCCTGAACTCTTGGCCGGCTACGTTGGTCCGAGGAGATCTGGGGTAGCAGGCAGAAGGACAAGGAACACTGGGGTGGTTTTCCAAGAAACAGAATAGTCTATGAATAAGTCATTGGTTTCTATGGCCAGTATTGCCGTGAATCTTTAGGCAAGTCACTTATTTGATGTGTCAATTCCTCAGCTGTGAAACGAGGACAAGGCTTTCTTACATCACCAAAGTGTTGCAAGTTGAAAATTAATGACTGAGGCACTTGGACACTCCGGTGCTGAAGGCCAAGTCAGTCTGTAGCTACAAGAGCTGAGTGATTAGTGACAGGGAGGGGCTAAGGAATCAACGTATTATTTTTGGTGGACTATTTCCTTAGAGGATAAATGAGAGTAACTGCTACTTACTTGATTGCAAGGAATTGAAAGAGCTCTCTGTAGCTCCCTCGTGGGTGGACACCTAAACAATTAAATAGCCATGACCTAATTTTAGTCAGAAACCTTATGTCACAAAGAATTTACAGGGAGGCGTCTTCCGTATGTGCAAAAATAATTGCGCTGTGCCAATGTGCTAATTTAGCTGTACAACATTTAGGGATAGACTGTATCCCATTCTCCTTCCTCATATTCCCAGTTCCAAAATTTCTGACGAGGAGAGAGAAAACTGCATGATACAAAATATCATGGGATTAGGACTGAAAGAAATTCTGTGAACACATTGCTTCCAGCATCAGCATAATGGAATCCGTTCAAGGAAAATTTACATAAACAGAAACATGAGGGTGGTAGATAACATTATAATCAAATTCACCTTTTGTGTGATAGAGATGATGGAATTTCACCCAGCAGGTTTTGTACGATGCCCATACCGACCAGCGATACTAGAAGGCACTTTTTTAAGTGCCGCAATTATGCACACAGAGCCATCAAGTGATAGAAAACACATCCTGATTCTAAAAGAAGTTGCTCCAACAGCTTGTTTTCTTCACAGTTACAACCTGTCCTTTCCTTCCAGCCTGAATTTTCCTGCCTTCCTTCAGAAGCATATGGGAAACATTTCTTCCTTTCAGGCTAGCTCGGGATTGCTACTACAGGATTGAAAAGATGCGACTCCAAGCCCCTGTGCTTTAACAAGGACGGTGTGTGTGAGCCACGGAACTATCCCAGAGTTAGGCACACACTGAACTCCTGTAAAATGTGAGAATTTGTTGAACACACCACGAGTTAAACAGCTTCACAAAGCTGGGCACATCCTTTCTGTAATTCAGTTCATACCTGCAGAACATCAGGATTAGAGGCTTCCTATCTGTGAGGATCTATTAAATGCCATATTGTGCTTGGATACATGAATAGGAATAGAAGCCACATAAATACTTCAAGTGGTAAACAGTGTTTCAAGTCTTACTGAGCTTATTATGTCTCAAGAGCTCATTATGTCCTTGCTAGATTAGAAGCACATATTTAAAAGCAAACACAAACCTAAGGAAAACAAGAATTCCCAAAGACAGCTTTAAATTGAAAAACCAGCCTCAGGATTTTTGCTCCTGCCTTATGATTTTGAGGCACTGGGCTGGTATTCTAAAAATCTCTGGAAAGGGTTAACACTCAAATTCTGTTTCCTTAGTCCTCTGGATGAGGGATTCAGCCATAAATAACAATTATTACAAAGTTGTACCAGCGAGTTAAAAAAAAAAGCATCAATCGAAAGTGAAAATCCTGCACTACCCAAGCTACAAGGCAGACTACAATGTCTGCAGCCAGCCTGGCACCTTGCACTCAAAGCAATGGCAATTCTGTTGGACACGTACAGGGTGGGACTGAGGGCACCCCCAGCAAGTTTGGCAATGACACCAGGCTGTGCAGAGCAGTCCAGCCTGGAGCCTCTGGCATTAGGGACCTGCAGCTGCTGGAGCAAGGCCAGGAGCCCACGGAGATGCTGCGAGGGCTGAACAGCTCTGCCATGGAGACAGACTGGGGGGGCTGGGGCTGTTCAGGCTGGACAAGACAAGGCTCCAGGAGAGCTGGAGAGGGACTTTGGACACGGGCATGAGGTGATAGCACAAGGGGGAATGGCTTCAAACTGAAAGAGGAAGGTTAGATCTGATATTTGGAAGAAATTGTTCCCTGTGAGGGTGGGGAGGCCCTGCCCACAGAAGCTGTGGCTGCCACATCCCTGGAAGTGTCTAAGGCCAGGCTGGATGGGGCTCTGAGCAACCTGGGATGGTGGAAGGGGTCCCTGCCCATGGCAGGGGCTTGGAGTGAGCTGGTTTTTAAGGTGCCTTCCAACCCAGGCCATTCTACAATTTTACGAATGCAAAAGTTTTATTGGCCTCTCAAAGAAGGAGGCTGCATGGGCAGAGAGTTAAGCACCCTGTAAATTGTACCCAAAACTCAAAATCCTCAGCGTTGCATCTGCTTTTCTTCAACTATTTATTTTCTGAATTTGTGTGGTTAGGCAATGAAATGTGAATCTCTTGATTCCTGGCTTCTTGTGTGGCCCAAGCCACGTCCCTTAAGCTATGCTTCAGTCCCCTTACTTGTGAAACAGGTAAAACACATCCCTCAGTGATGTTTTATGCATAAATTAACTCATGGAAGCCGGTTTTTCAAAGAGTTCACTAATTAACATTATAGACAACCTTACAGATAAAGAGATTGTCAGAGAGCTCTGTCTGGCAGCCCTGGCCCAGGGAAAAAGCACATTCCAGAGGTGATGATATAATCTACATACAATTCCAGAAAACCAAGTGTACTGAATTCCACAAAGTGGGGTTTTTTTAAGACTGTGTACTTCTTAGTAGCAGTGTAAGGATTTTGTACAACGTAGGACATCTCCTACATTTAGTTGTACTTGGAATGAAATGCTACCATCACTTTTCAGCACAATTTGTATCTGCCATCTTGACACTCTTTCACCGGAGAAATTGTAAAACATTTAGAAAACATTTACGTTTGGAACAGGGTGGAACAATGGTGGAAGCTCTTTTTCACAAATACACATTTACAACTTGTTGGAGAATGTAAAGACAGTTCTACAAATGCCACATTGATTATCCTACATTTCCAGATGTAAGCTCAACAGGGCAGATAATGTACTTTTCTGTTTATACAGTGTCAAGTGCCTTGCTTGTGCTTAGAACAAAGTCCACAAATACCTTTATTTTCTAGTATTTATAAACCAGTACAATAGCTAAGCACAAAACAAATAAAATGGTTTTCATTCTAGGATGACCTGAAACAGACTAGAACGAGGACCAAGCGTCA
Source organism: Hylia prasina (assembly GCA_013397195.1). Taxonomy (NCBI): domain Eukaryota; kingdom Metazoa; phylum Chordata; class Aves; order Passeriformes; family Sylviidae; genus Hylia; species Hylia prasina. The sequence continues at coordinate 53,637 of VYXD01006453.1, forward strand.
CTAATCCTCATTCTGCCTACAGTGACTAAAGAGGGTAAAGTGAGAAGGGACTAAACCACAAATGTTAGCTGTTTCTTTCCTTTTCTTCAAATGGTACAGGATATAACTCGACAGATTTACAGCCTTCACAATCACGCAATTTACTCAACCTACAAGTCTAAAACCTTTTAAAATCAGGTCATTTTAAAAAAACACCTCAATTCAAACAGTCAATATTGAAAGACAAACAAGAGAAAGTTTTTACTAAGTCTGCAGTTACAGTTTTCAGGAGCTAAAGCAGGAGCTGAAATACACTTTCAAACAACAGCTGAATTTCTGTCATGAGTTATCACCTAGCCCACACAGCAAATACTTGTAGTTTTCTTTGAAACATATGAGCTTACTGATTACAGGAACTAAATAACAATTACTGCCTTGATTTTAAGACCATAATCCAGGACTGGAAAATGGATTTGTCACTGTTGCTGCTGTGCACCAGTGAATTCACTTGCTTCATTTCCAGTGTAACAACCTGACTGTTTCTAAGGTAAATACCCGAGCAGTAAGAGCAGTAGATGACAATCCTCAGAACACAGATAACAAACTGATTTTTTTCATTTCTCAGTCAAAACTCAGGTGAATTTCATCTTTCTTTGTCTGGTGTTTGCTTACAAATGATGTAATTAATCCATCAAAAGCCCTACTGCAATTCAAAATCAGCATGCACAACTACTGTCATTAAGTTTATTTAAAAATAAATTGCCTATGATTTCATGACCAACTAACTCACCAACACCCCCACTTTTCTAAAACACAGACTCAACCCCACGTTGTTCAGTGTTACATAAATGGGGAGGGCCTGTTCCCTCACACTTCTGGCCCAGGATGGACAACTTGGAGCTGAAACACGACCAGGGCTTCCCTTGTGGCTTCCCGCAGTCCTGCAGCTGGAAGGTGGCCAGCTCCAGGAGCCAGGGGAGCTCCAGCCTGCCTGTACCTCAGTCCCACCAAGGGCAGTTTATCAGCTTTGCACAGAAAACAACAGAAGGGCCACCAGAAGAAATACAGCCATTACAATACTGCAACTTTCAACTTTTTGGACTCACTTTTTTATGTCATGGAAGGGAGAAGTGCTCCTTGCCTTAACAAACTAGACTTGCCACTGCTAAATTAAACGAAAGTAAAACATGCTTTTTGGAAATATTCACTAGTAGGACACCAAATTAACAATTAGAAGCTCTGAATTCCCCCCAGCGAGGCAACAGTATCAACTTTTTAACCCATTCAGCCATTTTGCACTGGTCTCACTGAGGTTAGTGATAGGAAATTTCTGACCAACATACTTTCACAATGCAAGTGGAGACAGCAGGAAAGAGCCAGGCAGAAACCACAGTCACTGTCCAGTGACAGGGCAGACACACCTCCTACATGTGAGGCTGCCTGACTGAGAGGGGTTGAAAAACATGCATTATCAATTTTCATCTGTGCCCCTAATACATAAAATCTTCCCCAAACTGAGGAGAGCAGTTTGAGCCCATGCAAACCAAGGATTACCAGCCCCTATCTATGCCAGAGATCCTCAGGAATTGGGTGTTACTCAGGAAGAGCAGTGGGATGGTACAGCCCTTGCCACTCCCGGGTGCTACCTGTCTGAAATACATTCCCACTGTTTTCCACCTTGCTAGAGAAGGAAAAAGGCCAGGAAAAAGTCAGGCCAGCAGTGATTCTCTGAGAAAGCTGGGAAAAAGCAGTTGTGGCTCCCACCCTCTGGTGCTGGGAGAAGGGACAAGGACCCTCCCTCAGCCCAACACACAAAACCTGTGGTGCCCCAGGAGCCAGAGCTCTCCAGAGAGGCAGCAATGATCAAGGAATAGGCAGTGACTCACTCTGTGTGATTTATTGCCAGGCACTGTTCCCAAATGTGTTAATAAAGTTGCAGCCAAATAAATGCACATCCCTTAGGTCTTGTCTTTGTTCCAGCACGGCCAAGACAATTGAGTACTATTTTCAAGTAAAACAGGAATGAGATTCTAGACAATATTTCTACCACAATTAATATTTATGTTTCACTGTTCTACTTCACAGCACTGCCAACCCTTGAGTATTTAATAAAAAAAAGGCACAAACCAAGAAAGAAATAAGACTACACAGAGACATAGAAAGCTATAAGATTTTTGACGAGTATTTTTTTAGTGGTTCTATTTGGTTTTGAGCTTATTTGGGGTATTTTCAGGTTTCAAAGACAACAGAGAGAAGCATTCCATAATCACCACATTCAACTGAAGCAAGATGCCAGTGTAAAAGGAGTTAATTCAAACAGTCCATGGCAAAGCTCTATGTGAAGGTCTTCTAGAAACACAGAAACAAGGGAAGTACAAAGGAATGAAGAGTCTGAAGAATGGGCTTTCCCTGGTATTACCCACAGGTACTTTCTGAATTGAGTCTGGAGATTCCTTTGTATGAAAAACCAGGTAAGCTGCACCTTAGATACATACAATCACAATATACATATAAGCTATATCATGATTAAAACCACCAGGAATATTTTCAAACCATAGCTGAGAATCAGCTATATCCGTTTCCGAAAGCCACAGCTGACAAAATCAGTGGAGTGGAGCAGAAGACGATAACACACTATGAAGTGTGCAACTTAAAAAGGAAAGTATTTTCCAATATGAGTTTTGTTTCTTATGGATGCATGAAAAATACATGTTATCGTAAGTCAGTAGTTTGTCAAGAAACTGCAATGTATTAATGAAAAATCATTTGATCTACAGGACTTTCTTAGATGTAATAATTTTATTTTTTAATGATAGGGGTGCGTGAGTTTTGAGACCACTGTCCTAAGCCACCTGATACACCACAGATAAAGTCTCCTGGCTGCCAGTGTTAGCCAACATGCCAGCACTGGGTTCTCCTCTTGCAGATAAAGTTAGCAGGAAGGACAGTGGGAGAAGCTTGTTCACCACTGTTGCTTCAGTAGAGCTGAGGAAGCACAGTTTTGGATGAGGACCTCATACATAAAGCATTTTATGCAAAAAATGCAGACAAAAAGAGGCTCCTCATTCCAACAATCTTTAATGGAAGTAGAAAACTGCATCATCTTTTGCATTTCCTTGCTTCCTACTATTTAGTTCCTGAAGCGTTGAGGAGCTCACTCCACTGTAAATCTGGTTCTGTATTCCTCATATGTGATTTAAGTGATGTCCGCTGTGTTTTGTAGGACTTGAGACTAAGCCCAGACAGCTTTCTTGCTTCATGCTGGTTCATTTCAATAAACTCAGATTTACTGGGCAATCTACGGGCACAGCAGAGTTTTCTTTGAGCCTTTCCTAAAATCGAGCTTGTGGTTAATTTCTGGTTACTCACGCTGCTGGTAACCAGAACAGTTTACGGATGTTTAGGGAGCTCATGATGAACAATTCAATGTTTCAGATACTGCAGCAGCTCGGCAGGGTAATCTGAGAGCATCAGTTTCTCCTCAAGTAAAACAAAAAACAAGAACAATTTAAGGTTCCTGAGGGTGCCAATGATCACTGAGGGGTGTCTCTAGCACTGAGTGCCACGAGGTGCTGATGAAGTCACAAGTGCTTTGGGGGAGGCGGGCAGGAAGCAGAGCTTTAAGAGACCAGATGTGAAATTTGGTAGATGGAAAGACAATTAGAAGTCCAGATGGACAGACAGGCTCTTCCAGTTGTCACGACCCCCTGGGGTCCCTGGAACTATTCAGAAGGCTACTGAAGGACCCAAGGTCTCCTGAAGAATGGAGAGTGCAGTGGTAGAAGAGCACAGAGGTGTCCCACAGGGCTCTGCCTTTCACTCTGTCACCCTGATCTGAACCAGCTGGTTCCAAAGGGCCTAAAATGCCTAAAATGTCGTGTTGTTACCCCTCAGGACACTGATAAAGAGATTAAATAAGGCACTGGCAGCTTGCTTTCAAAGCAGAGTGAAAGAACAACACAAGAAAGTGAATTAGAGATGAAGAATGTTAACGTGAAGGAGAAGAAATGAAAGTAATGAAATGAAAGAAAAGAGAAACTAGACAGCAAAGAGGATCAGGCAGTTACACAGCACTTCAGCAAGATGACAGCTCTGCATATGATCAGCCTATGTGATCCCAGGGCAATGTGAATCCCAAGCAGGAAAATTCTTGCATCCATCTAAATCGAATATCCAAAATGGAAGGATAAAGACGGAAATGGCATAAGTATCATGCTCCAGCCTAAAAATATATATACACTACTTATTTCCCCATCTGTCTTTGGGAAACTGCAACGAGCAATGCTCAGGTTTATTATGTCCCCTAACTCTTGGAAACACAAAATCTTATTAATAAAGTGTAATGAGGCTCACAAAAACTGCACTAAAATTTTTGTTTGGTTTTTGCTTTGGTTGCATCTCGATTTCACTTCTGATGACTGGTTAGCACTCTATCTGAAGTTTTACACTATATATACACGCACACACTATAAGAAGTCAAAGCTGCAAGTCTTCTTTCTTGCCTTAAGATGACTGCAACAAACCACTTTTTCAATTGAACGTACATCAGGAGAAATTTACCAATCTGACAAGAGCTATGGATTTACAATGAAGAAACAAGGTTTTTTTCCTGCACAAACAAGTACGGTCACTGCATGGCCAGATTTTATTGCAAAGACCTTAACATGATAAAAGAAAAAAGCATTAACTGTACTAATGGCTGTTCAAAATGAAATGTCTTTGCAGTATAGCAATGCATTATCTAGCTTCTGTTCACTTCTTGGATTAAAACACCAACCAAGCCAACAAACCACTCACTCTTCGTAGTTGAAGAGGCCCAAAGCTCCTTCACCAAACAATTCTGTTGTCACTTTTATACAGGGTTAGTTGATGTCTTCTCCCTCCTTTTTTCAGTGAGCTAAATATAATTAATGACTTCAAAATGGAATTAGTTCAACAGCATTCAGCTGAAAGCATTTATTTATATGAATCCAGTTATAAACCATAACTCAAAGGCACATTGTAAAGAAATTTACTTCACTGAAAATTCAAATAGCAGCTTTCTATATAAAAGTGGTATTAAAGCTTACACATTAGTACAGTCAACATAAATTCTGATTTTAACAGGCTTGGATAAACATATAAATTTCGGCTCAGTGAGTCTGCTTCAGCTGTCAATACTCTGAAATAGATACAAGCTTTAACAAACCTCTAATTCAAAAGCCCATTACTGTACCAACTGAAATAGAAAAACTAGAGTATCAAAGAGGAGCTCTCCTCCACTTTCATAGTATTACTTCTGTAAGACATCAATTGATCTACAGCCCTTGAAAGAAAACAACTCGCTTCCCTCTCCTGGATAAAAGTCAGTGCAGTTTTTTCATCCATCACAGTGTAACAGCATCAAAATACACCTTTTGCATCTGCTTAAAACAAGGAAAAAAACCCTGCAAATAACAAAGCCATTCCATGACATGTCAATTTACTTTTTCTGACAGACTCACTACAGAAAAAAATGTTTTCATTAAAAAAGCTAAATGAAGATTTGTTCAAAGCAGTCAGTAAGAGAGAAATGAGGAAAAAGAGAAGGAACAATTTATACACGTCTGCATGTTGCTAATGTTATTCTGAGGTGCTCTGCCACTTCATAAAGAAAACAAGGTGAGATTCCTGCATCCAACGTCCTGAGATTTAATAAATTGCCAGACTGTTGGTTACCTAATGACTAATAACATCCACAACATTTAGCAGCATCTGATAAATTGTGTAACCAACTTAATTTACCCTCGCTTGACATTAAAACCAGTTACTGTTAATAAATACTGTCTTAAAATGTTTGGGTGGGTTCTTTAATTCAAATGAACAATGTATTTGGAACTACTGTGATGGCATTAATGGGCAGGTAAACAAACACATGCTTATTTTCATTCCTGCTGATACGGTCTCTTTTAGAATACAGTCCTTTGGTTTTCTGTGTTCTGTTGCTACGTGTTCTTTTCCCTGAAAACCACCATAGTATTTAAACTCAGCTGCTTTTTTTGTATGGGAATGTTTTTTATTCTTTCAGGCCATGCTAAATCCCCTTTGATTAGCTTGTTCAGTTATCTGATCTCACCATGGAAATGGTCTGATTTTGAGAAGCAGTAACAAGCACGGCTTCACTGGGAGACCCCATGGCATTAGTGGCCCAGGTGCAGGGAGGGAAGAGCCCTCCCCAGGTCCTGCAGAGGCAGCTCAGCCTGCCCTGGTGACAGGGACCTGCTGCACCTTTGGAGCACGGGGGCAACTCCACTCAGTGGAGAGAAACACAAACAGGACCTGCTACACCAACACTCGCTCTGAATCCTGCCAAAACCCAACTTCCTCTAGACAGCCTCTGGGACAACAGAACACCCTTGAAAAGAAGTGTAAATGCCTGAAAGAGAGTAAGTTTGGAATAATTTCTCCCCCTCAACTAACATGATTTATGAGCATTCAAACTGCTTGGGACATGGTATTATTTTCAAAAGGAAAAAATGAGTAGGTACTTAAAACTAAATGAATCTCAGGACTACTTTCTAGTGACATTGCTTACAATGGGCTTAATTATTTATGGGAAGAAACCATCCCATTGTATATGTGCTGGAATTTTTGAAAAACAAGTCAAGGGAATAAAAACTAAAATCTTGTTTGCAAAGCACTGGATTAGCAGCAAGCAATCTGGGTTTTGTCTCCGCGGATGAATCTCCTAGATAGCTGGATCAAAGAAGTCCTTTGTGAAATAGACACTTTACTGAGATGTTTGGAGACTTGGAACATTTTCCAAAGTGATAACCATTTTGGTATCCAGCTTAAGACAACTTTGAAAGCCTTTTCTGAAAACTGGAATTAATTATAATTAAATTAATTCTTCTCCCACATTATATTTGGTGATTATATTTGAAGTCTTGCTATGTAATTTCAATTATTAAGGTGCTTTTACGCTAGAAGCAGATAAAAGTCCTCAGAAACTCTAAAACTTCCACCAATGAAAAAATGCTTGGCTAACAAAAACTGACTCCAATTCAGAACTAATGCCTTTGCCAGCGCACAGCAGTGCTTTTCATGTGAGATACACAGCTTTATGCCAGCTTTGGACATGCTCCTAGAACTTTAACTTTAGGCTTCACAGAGACAAGTTGGACATCTGTGCATGTTGCTCATTCAGGATATTCATTCACACATAAAGAGATCCCACCCCCTGCTAACACAAAATTTGAACTTAGCACAGTTACCCAATCGCTAATGCTGCGGCAACAGCCCAAGAAAGGCAGCTAAGCCACACAACCCCATATTATTTTTGCTGGCACCTCCCTAAGAAATTTTTCAATTCAATTCAATTCGGGGAGAGAGGAAAGTATGGAAGGATTTCATTTTGGGATTTTGATTTTACAGGCTGCTGGCAACTGTCCCTGGGCACACACACGCTCTGTGACATAAACTGTTCACCTGACACTCCAGGGATTTTGAAGGTAGGAAGGAGTCTCAAAAAGCTCATTGTTGGTGTGTTTTGGTTTTTGTTGGTTTTTTTTGTTTGGTTTTTTTTGATAATTGGAAAATGAACTTTCCTTCAATTTAGCATATACACCGAATTCATTTGATTAGTCTCTCTAAAGTGTAAAGCTCTTGTCTCGTCCAAACACAGTCTGTGCCAGGCAGCAGGTCAGGACTTGACACACTCGGGTGAGGAAAGCTCCACCTTCTTTTAACAGCACTACAAACATGTCTGCACTTCACTCTGCAGAGCAAGCCACTTGCACAGCCACTGCATTTACTTGAGAACAGTGGTCACTGTTTAAAACCAATCAATATCCTGAGAAAAGGCTTGACTTGAGCATGCTGAGCATCCTGAACTCCCCGCTGTGCCCCTGTGAGCAGAATGAGCAGCCAGTGCTACCAGAGGGACTCAGCGCGGTGCAAGATCCAGGGAAGCCATGCAGTTGGTGAAGCTCTTCAAGCACGGCCCATTTCTCCCCATCAGCCACACAACAGACACAGAAATGAACCTCCTTAAAAATAGCTGCATTATACTTTTCTCTGAATAGGAAAACGTGAATTGATCATGCCCTTAATGTCTTCCTCAAATTCCCAAAAATGTCTGTTTCTGAAGCTCGTGGCTATAGCTTCTTCCTCCTCCTCAGCAACAGGGCCTTGTGATGGTACACGGGCTGTCCCAGAATGGAATTCCTCCTCCAGGTGACACTATTGAGGTGGGGGAGGGATCGGTTTTAAATGTATTTCTGGAAGAATAAACCACTCATGTTGTCATCACAGCCACCCTGATCTCTTCATACACAACTGCTGCACCTCTTTACAGTAACGTTACAGAAGATCCTGACTTTTTCCAAAGAGATAATTACAGACTGCTTGATGACAATTACTTCCAGTCTCAAAACAAACAAGACAAACAATGGCACAAATCAGTGATCCATGCCATAGCTTAGGCAACAACTTAATTATCAGAATGAATGTATTTAAAGCACAGCATTAACAGGACATTCTAACAACATTTTACCTGAACTTGTTTCACCAGCCTAAGTACTCCAGGGAGTTATCAGAACATCAGCTTGGAGATAATATAAAATACTGTGACCAGTAGTAGCAAAGGTGTTTTATTGGCAAAGGAAGTGCTAATCTGTGTGCCCTCACAGACACCCCTGCCCTGGCCTTTTGGAGAGTTTTCTGTCCTTCCACCAAATGCAAATGCTCGTCTCTCCTGAGGTGCTCAAATTGTTATTTTCACGCCTTGATGTCTTAACACAATTCCCAGCAGTTCTTCTTAGTCTTTTACATTCTGACTTCTGTTTACTGATGCACTACTTCTCCAAGAGTAGTAGCACATCAGTTAATTATACAGTAGTCTGCCTAATCAGGTTTCCCCAGGGTTTTTAACAGAAACCCTTTGTATTTCTTAATGATTCCACGAGATGGTAACTATTTTTAGTTCTGCAGTAAAAGAAATGAGTCTGCTGACAATACTATCTCCTAAAAAGGTGGAACTGCTATTAAAACCGTTGATCCAAGCACACTTGAACTTTGGAGAATTCAGATTTAGTCTGGATCTTATGATTAACATTTCTCTGTATCACATATGCAGCCACCACTTACAGAGATACAAATTAAGTAGAGAGACTAGAACTGAAGAATAGATGTGACCTACTTATCATTTTCATATTAAAACAAATAGACTCAAGTTAATAGCAAAGCCTCTGCTGCCTTCAATACAATTCAGCAACTGGTCAGTGACAGTCCAACAATTTCCTTGACCAACTTCTCATGACCTGTCTAGTTCTGACAGAGGACATGCTCTACATACCCAAGATCATTTTTCTTTAGTTCTAAGGCAGACATACACCAATTTTCTCTCCAATTTAAGGGGGATTCAAGATTAATAAGAATTAGTAAGAAAAAACAACAAAACCCCACCAAACGACAAAACCACAACAAACTACTAAAAGCACAAATCACTAGAAATACATTGAGCTTTCACATTACAAAAGCTCAGAAAAAGGGTACAAAATAGGTGGAGGACTTTCCCTGTGCCAGAGCTGGTCATATATTTGGCTGAATTGTGTCTTGTAATAATAGAGGCCATAACTAAAAATATCAAGTAGACAGCTGCCTTACGCCAAAAGAGTTTTTCTCATGGATCATGAAAGAGTGGATGTTGGAGGCACCTCTGGAGATAGCTTGATGCAGCCCCTGCTCAAGGTGGGGTCAAATAAGGCTCAGGGTTGTGTCCAGTTGAGGTTTGAGTATCTTCAAGAACGGAGACCCCACAACCTCTTTGGGCAACACGATACAGTACCTGACCACTGGTGTAACAACAAATAAATCAACAAGTAGACCTTTCCCTTTCCTTAGAGCATTTGAGGCCCCCTTTGCCCACCCCCCAGTGACACTGCTGCAGACAGAGCTCCCCTCTGGCAGAGGCTGACACACCTGAGTCACGGTGAGACACAAAGTGCAGCGCTGACATCAGGTAAGCTCCGACGCTCTTACCGAGCGCACTGGCACCACTGGATTCTGAGACGCTGCTCCTGACCCTCAGTCTCACCTATTCCCCAAATCAGAAATGAAGATGTGCCAGAGATCATTTCCACATTATGAAAGCAGCTCTTTATAGCGTTCCACGGGGACCTGTCTGCAAGGAAGAACTGTATCTCAGTGCAGTTCCTTTTGTCCTGTATTTGTTCTTTGATGTACAAATATGCCACAGACTAAGCGGTGATCTCTTTGATGTTGAACTTTTATACTTTATTGCAACTAGCACACTTACAAGAGGAGCTGCCAGTCATTTTCCCTTCTAAACATTCAAATTTCATGAGGCATTTGCTTTATGAGTCAGATTCCTTAGTAACTTGTTTTCAGAATTTCCACAAGAACTGTGCTGCTCATCTGGACTGATAACTTGATTAAAAATCAAGACCCAATCAGGTTTTTCAGGTATTACAAATTAATACAAGCATTGGCTAATATATCTGAGGATATTTAACATAAAGTATAATTATGTAGTCAAGTATGTATTTCCTCACTCTCTTTTAGGTAATTCTGGATGGTGCCTGGAATCCAGCAGTGACCAGGACACACCAAGGCACGCAGGCAGTGGTACCTTTCTGGCTTCTCTACCAGCCTCCAACGCTTTACAGTGCAGGGACTTCCAGAGCCACAGGCAGCCTCTGCAGCACAGTTTTTTATAATGCAGCCTGCGCACATTGAATTTTAGGCTGACAATAGCACGGCAGATTAAATTACAAAGTTAGTAACTTCTGCAGCAAAACAGTAATCAACACTGGCAGAAATAACATGTTAGGAAGTGCAAATTTACCACCACTAAATGCTACAGCTTTCAGTGCAACATAAAAAAGCATTTCCATTCTGAAGCACTTCTGTGAGGGTTTTAAAATCAATCCTACGAGCTGAAGTTATTTGGAGTGAGATTTTGGTATTCACAAGGTTCCTGCTTTAGAGTGACCTTCAAGTTTGGCTATTTTTCCCTTCTGTAAGTATAAACACTGTGGTTGAGAAGGAAAACATCAGAAGAAAATTAGAATATTTTGGAACAATGACAGCAAGGAGGGAGCATTTCCCCATACTGAGCTCTAGGTTTCCACAACAAAAATCAGCACTGCTACTGATGCTCCTCTCCGAGCCAAGTAGTTTAAAGGTGCTTTGTCAGTTTGCTGGCCAGAGAAATGCACAATGCTGAGTATTTTAATCTCAAGTTATAAAGTGAGTAAACCATTCAGTAATTTTAGATGGTTTTAGTAAATGAGAAAGAATATTTTAAATGAAACAAATCCGTTAAAGATACTGATTGCTCCTTTTCCAAAACACTTTGCAGCTCAGAAAGGAGAAGTGTTGTTAAGAGCTAGTGAGGTGTAAGCAGAGGAGGGAGCCATGCCAGGTGCTGCACTCCACCTTTCTGCCTGGGAAAGACAAGATTAATCCCAGAAATACCAGCAGATTTTTAAGAGATCTGGACAGAGCTAGCCATAGTACTGGAAGCACCACATTTTCAAGGCCTTTTTCAGGTTCAGGCAGACGGTAGTTCCCAGTGCTCACCCAGATTCTACCATGTGCAGTAGAACAACCCAGCAAGGGTGAAATATTGCTCGTGTTACTGAGAGGCTTCACACATACTGTCCATGGAGGCATCCCACGCGGGAGGCAGGAGGGAGAATTTCGATCCTCCCTGAAGAGAACAATAGGGAAATCAATTCCCTGGTTTAGGTCCCGAGGCGGAGCCGTGCCAGGGGCGCTGCCGCTCCCTGCCAGCCTGGGGAGGCAGCCGGGCCCCGGCCTGTTTGCCTCAGCCATTTCCAAGGCGCCTATGTATATGAGGTTTCTCAAATGAAACATCTCAGGCTCTTTAATTAACCTGTCTAACTTTTTTTTTTATTATCTGTTGATATAAGAATCTGTCCAGCAGTTACAAACATCTTTATGTACTCGTATTTTAAGCAAATGTTCTTTTAATTCAATAAGGCACCCACGGTACAAGAAAAACTCTCCCCAAAATTTAACACAATGCATCGGTCAATCTAACAATTGCAGGGTGTGTCCCTTTGACAGAAAACAACGCTGAGTGCGAGCTCAGCTCCTCCAGACGATCACAAACAACCCGTCCCTCTCCACATGGCAGAGGGAGGCCCTGCAGCAACAGTGGCAAACACACCTCCCCAGCCCTGGAGAGCTCCAGCCTGACATCCCAAACCAGCACTGGACACTTTTGTTTATGTGCTCCACAACTGGCAACAAAATGTCCATCAAACCACCAACTCTCCAGGACTCTAGAAGGAGGGAGTCCAAGGAGAGGAAAAAGCAGGGGCACTCTACAACAAGCAGTTTTCTGCAGTGCACAAGATGGGTTAATTAATTCCCAAACTGAGCAAGAAATAACTACAAATTTTATTTGTAAATTGTGTGTTTTCTCACAATAGCTACTCTGACAAATCAAACACAAAGATGGGCTAATTAATTTAGCCAAATGGAAAAATGCACCCATTATGAGAAGCATTACAGTTGTTACAGGAGGAGAGCAGCTACTGCTGCCCCTGTCAAGTAGTACAGCAATTCATACTGTTCAAATTTCCAACAGAACTAAAGTAAGTGAATATCTATGTACCAAAAGGAAACTCCAAATGCTCTGATGACCAGACCAGGGATCATTTTTTACTGGCTTTCAACTCTCTACGTACACTAGAGGCTCCAGGCAAAGAGCATCCGGGGCTTAGAGAGAATTTGACCTTCTTCGGGGGTGAGAAGAAGATAAATGGCCCTTTGAATTATGTCCCATTACACACAGGGCCAAGCAGAGGAGGCTGGACAAGAGAGTGCTCCTCTCCTCAGAACCAGGAGTGAGGTAAACATCACCTTATGTAAGTCTTAGGCACTCTTAACCCATGGCACAGTATCACCTCCAAAGACCCCTGGCAGTCTCGCAAGAGGTGTGAATTAAGTGACACATGAAATGGGAACTTGATTTCTAATTGGATCATATAAATTGTACAAGACATTAAACAGCAAATGGTACTTGGATGATGGGAAGAAATTGCTGAGCTGATGAAATGCATGAGCTCTCAGTATCTGCAAGAGCTGGAAGCAGAAGCCACTGCCACAATGCATTGCTCCCCATTTCATGCTGTTAACAAAATTACAGCAAAAATAGCAAAGACTTCAGGACTTCTGGAACACTGAACAGTACTGCAGAAGGCAGCATGTGCAAATGGTGACAGGACCTTTTCTCTTTTTTGGTTAAGAGTGATGAAAGCATTCTGCACATACCAGGTGTGAGCAGAGGTGGCAGGAGGGCCAAGCACACGGCTCTGGGCAGGGTGCCCACAGTGCCTCTGACCAGCACCACTTAGAGCTGGTGGAAGCAAGGCTGGCATGCAGGAACACGACCCCTGCTTCTCTGTCAACCAGCCAAACTCCAGCTTGTGGTCCCTTCAGTTTGAAGGAACACACTGACAAACCCTTTTTCTATTACAGATTAATGTCACTTTTCCACCCCTTTGTTTGAGAATGATCAACTTCTTCTAAAGTACATAGAGTCACACAGTTGTTTTATGAAGCACTTTGTCCCAGGATTCAGTGGCAAGAAACAGCAGAGTATTTCAAAGAACACAAACAGTACACAATAATTACACGGCTGATACCCTATAAGTATGCTGACTATTCTATTTGCATTGTTCAGAAGTGAAGAGGTTAGACTTATTTACATGCAAGCAGCTTTAATTAAGCTTTGAGATAAATGCTCTTAAAATGAAAGCTGGGATGATTATACCTCTCTCCACACTGATTTTAGCCTAGATGGCTATGTATGCAGCATGACAAAAGGCCCAAAGGCTGGAATCACACAAACAGGGGAGCCAGGAGCATGGGTCCTGCACCACTCACCATCATATAGGAAAGAAAACAAAAAACGCAGTGAAATCTGAAGTTGACTGCTTAGGTGTGGTAGAGCAGGGCCACAGGTGCGAGGGCGGCTCAGCCCCCACTGAGATGAAGTGCCCCAGCTGCACTCACTAACAGCAGTGAGAACACGGCTACACCTGACCCCAACAGTGCCGGGCAACTCCCAGACTTCCCTGGGGGGAATTGTGCACTTGAGAGAGCTTGAGATGTCAGGGGGTCACATGAAGCTGCAGCCGGAGAGTGTGAGGAGCATCACCCATCGCAGACACTGCAGCAGCACGGGCAGAGCAGCTCCGTGCTCCTGAGTGACAGCACATAGGCACCAGGGGAGCACTGGGAGAGACAGAGAGATGTCCCAACTGGCACAGCACCCCACTCAGATTTCCCTGAATATCCATTTGCTCCTGTCAACACGCCTGCTTCACCTTCCCCTGGCACTGAAAAGGGAAGCAAACACTAATTTAATTACATTTTTCAGGGAAGTGGGACTCGGTGGTAACCTGTGCAGGCAGACAAGCTCAGAGCAGGGCAGTGGCACCTCAGGGGGCTTTCTCCAGAGCACTGAGCTCTCCAAGGCTGCCAGCCAGGTCCCTGCTGCAGTCACCCCACGGTGGGGAGCGGAACAGCACGGCACCCCGTGAGTCACTGCCGCCCTGAATCACTGCCTCGTGTTCTCAACAGAAGGTGCAGGCAACTGGGAAACAGCCTGAAACTGCACCGAGCTTGCCAACCTGTATTTTGCAGAACTTCTCAGCCTAAATGCCTCGAGCAAGAGAAGTGAAGAAAAAAAACAAAACAAAACAAAAAATCCAAAACAAACCAACAAGAAATCCTGGGCAAGCTAAAGGCTTTGTTCAGCACAGGCGGGTTACAGGATGAAGCACAAGGAGAAAGTCCATCTCCCAGACCCCCTAAAAAGGCTTTCTGCTTCATCTTTCCAGTCAGTCAGTGCCTTTTTTTTTCATCCAACAAGCAGAGGTCTGCACTGCACAGAGTCACCTTTTTTCGCATAACTTAGTTATTCTTGGAGGACAGAATGCTCCCCCCCACCCCCCGCTAATGTTTATTGCAAAAAGGAGAAAAAAACCTGATCTTCAAAAAGGAAGGAGACAGTTTCTGTACTATTAGTTATGTGCATATCCCTTAGATATCAGTCCTCAAGGAAAAGACAAACCACAGAAGGAGAGAACTACTGCTTCCTTGATCTCAGGAGTTATCAGCTGTAATTGCAAATTACAGCTCACAGATAAATACAAGAAAGGTGAATACTTTTTCCTTTCATTGTGAATAAAAAAACCCAAAACAGAAAAACATTCTAAAATGTATCAAGTCGGACTGTAGTAACATTCTTGTCATATGTAGTTATTTTGCACACTACAAAAACTTATCTCCTGGGAAAGAAAAGGAAAAAAAGAACATGCTGCCTCTCAACTTCCTCCAATACTAGATAGAGAACTGCAATGTATCTACTCAGGAGAGACACCAAGATTTACCAATTTTGATTTAGTACATATAGTTTAGAATAAAATATACCAATTTAGAACTCTGCTGTGTAGTCAAGATGAAATACTAACAACCCTGACAGCAATTACTACACGATAGTGATCATTTTTACACTGTACTGTAGGCAAGAGAAGCAAAAAGAAGATGTAAAACCCCTTAAGGTTAAAGTTGAGTGCTCCATCATCCCAGAAAAAAAAATCCTCCAAACATGCTAGGTTCTCTATAATGAGGAATGAGTAAAACAATCAGTCTTTTTCACACACACTGAGGAAGTACTTGATATAAAGAGGACTCAGTTCTTCACCAAGGTCTCTAGACACTACTCCCCAAACTACAAAAGGCCCATACAAACATGCAGCTCCCCACTGCAGAGCCAGGCTGCAGAGCTGCAGGCCCCTCCCCTGCACCGAGTGAAGAGGCTGCCACCTCCCCCTGACACCCCACACAGCTCACGGAATAAAGCAGGAGGACAATTCATATCTGCAGAGCCCACACCCCAACACCAGCCTCCTCTATACCCTCCTCTACAACCTCATCCCCGCAGGGATTCATTTTGTTTTGTTTCGTAAACAAAGGGTACAGAAGTCCTTGAGTTGTGTATGTAGTTGGCCTGAGTTTTGCCCCAGTTATTCAGAATTATCCTGGAAGAATTATTTTTAAGTCTGCATTACAAGCCGGGGGGAACAGACTCACCATTTTAGCAAGGCAAGAGCTGTAGCTAAGTTTAAAGAGCCTGATCTAGTGAGATGTTCAGCACCCACCGTTTCTGCTGACTTAAACAGGACAGAATCTCCTTACTTGAAAGGAGTGTCCCCAACTGAGACTTGTACAGAGCATGCAACTGCCTTTGATTTTCACAGAGCGAGACATAAAGACAGATTTCCTCTTTTACTTTTAAATCTCGAGAGTCTTTCAAAGAGCCTGAAAAGTACATTTCAGCAATAAACCTCAAACCAATCTTACCCTGTGAATGTAATGCAACAAATGTCTCAGGTACAAGCAAATCATTCAGATCAGTCATACGAAATTAAAGCAGCCTGTCAGCTAGCAATTCCAAAGGCCAGATTCTGTTAATATTTAGTCAACAGAAGTTCTGTACTGGAGTATTTGCTAAATTGGATTTAACTTTCAATAGTGCCACAGTTAAGAGTAAATTTAAACACACTTCCATTTGCAAAGCTACTTTTTTTTTTTTTGTAAACCTATGGCAAGATACTTTTCCATAAGCATTTGTTTAGTGGTGAAAAAACACTGAGTAATTACCAGCGTGCCGGGAGGCTGATGCCAGGATACATGACAAAAAACACGTCAAAAGGTCAGGCTTGACAGGCTGGGAAAAGCTCAGCCGCACGAAGCAGCGGTGCGCGAGTGAATGCGTGCCCGGCCCGGAGCAGCGCGGGGCTCGCAGCGAGGAAAGCACCCGGGGCAGCGGCACAGACAGAAGGGAAGCGCTGCGTGCTCCCACCGCAGCTCCGGGGCTCGGGAAAAACGCAGCAGACTCCAAAATCCCGCGCGCTAATAAGGAAACCAGTGGGGTCTTTTTCCTTCAACAAGTATTTTTAACGACTGAACTTTCATTTGGAGACACTGTCAGTACAAAAGCTGCTTATATTGCCAAAGATGCAAGCACAGACCCCCAAAGCAAAACAATTACTCTTACAGCCCGGGAACAACAGATTCTACTCATCTGGTCCATCTTCCACAAAACAGCAGCAGACTGAACTTTTATGTTCACACAGCAGGAGTTGGGATTAGTACCTCAAATGCCACCTTAACCGTAAATACACCTGGGTTGAAATAGCTTAGAAAATTTACATCAGCTCCCCCGCCAATCTCTATTTAGGAATGTCCATAAAAGAGATAACGCAACTATTGCCAGGTTCTGTCCATACTTGATAACTCATCAGTGGACTGAACCCTTCTGTCCAGGCCTGGTGACAGTGCAGTACAATAGCTGAGGTCTCACCAGCACCGGGCCTGACTGACACATCTGTGTGCAAAGCAGGCACCAAACATGGTACAATCCCACACCGAGCTCACCATCTCCCTGTCTTGGGCTCACCTCTGCGTCTGTACTGGCCTGACAAATCAATCCCTCTTTCTACTCCAGCGCAGTGTATTTGCTCATCAATTCAACACTGAGCACTATTCTCCTTGAAGTCACCCCTGGTGCTCCTGCCAGGGAAGACTCTCTGGAATAAGATCTGTACCAGTGACTACGCCGGCAGAATGATCGGATTTCTTTGCAAACTTCACTGGTGAGCACGTAAAGCTGCTGTCTCCCTTAACAGCGTCAGCTGGCTACCTGCCTTGCTGTGTTACAAACTAAAAATGCAGGGCCTCCTGCATACTCTACAGACTCACAGCAGTTGATAAATAATTGCTAAAAGCCCATCAGTCTAGAAAATACTTATGCAGTCATTAAGAACTTTGATGCTTCATCTCTGCCTGTTTTCTTAGAAATCAGTTGGAAAAAAAATCCTCTTTCTGCTCTGCCTGAAACGAGAAGGTTTCATTTCCTAACACGCAGCCTGTCCCTAAGACATGCTCAGGCTCTTCCCCAGACTGCTCTGTTCCCAGCACTTCAAGTGTATGAGTGCAGCTCCTGATGTGTGACACCTGGCCAGTCCTGGACACAGGCTCACGGCTCTTCACAATTAAAGAGAACATGTTTGCCAGAACATGGCGTTGCAAGGAAAATAAAACAACTCACAAATTAACTTCACATGCCATCAGTTTGGGCTGGCTAAACAGCAACAGGAAAGGCATTAATGCTCCCCCTTCCCACCAAAAAAAGAAAATTAAACCAAATATGAAAATCCCATATTCTCCTGAAGACCATAATTTTTTGCACTTTAACTTCAGAACCGTAAAAGATTAGAAGACACGACCACAAAATAAAGAATAAACAAGACAGTCAATTCACCCACAGATTGTGTATTTTTCTTTCCCTTGTACTTTTGAGCTTAAACAAACTGCATTCCCTATGCTATTGGTCTACTTCTCTCAAATCGTAATATTTGCCTATGGATCTATTATTTCATAGCAGTCAGAGGCCCTTTTAAGACAAATGACAATACATTCCCTTCAGGTGAACCCTGTCCAGCAAATTAGGGAAAGGATAAGAAACCAGGGAAGTTTTTCAATGCACTAGAAAACTAAATATTATGAAACACTAATTAAATGGACTATAGAAATTAAATGGACCATAGTCTGTAAAAAGTACAAGGACCTAAGCATTTCCATAATAAAGCCACTAGGAATTACACTTTAAAATCCAAAAGCTGGGCTCTGCCAAGATTTTACATCAGTGTGGAAAATGGTTTAAATGAAACTCCCAAGAGAATAAAAAATATATTTCAAAGTTGAATTGCTGTAACTCATCTGCCTGCTCTTTTACAACACACCTTAAATCTCGGTCCAGAAGCATGCAACATAATCACACCCTCCAATTTTTTTGTTTGTGTACTTTCCTCCCTTCTAAATAAATTTTGTTTATTTAATTTCATGGTTCTAACAGGCTTGTAAGTGATATGCTGAAAAACTGTTATCAGAATATGTAGTATTGTAAAGGACAGCTAAAATATCCATGTAGTTTGCACTTAAAAAAAAGTGCTTGCTTTATGCTACAGATGCAAGTATTTGAAACAACCCAATTACATTGTCTTGCCAAATACATTCAGCATGGCTAATGATTAATGAATATAGTGCTTTTCTTTTTATTCACATAGGCTTCTCTCCAAAAAGAAAAGGAAGCCGAGTAATTGAAAATTACCGTTCTTAAACACTATGCTGCTACTGGTGCGCATTACCTAGTGCCTTGCAAAGTGGAAAAAAAAGGAAACAGTCTTTAACTGAAGCAAGAGTCAATATTCTTTTTCCCGGTAATTCAATTTTTTTTAGAGAAATTTTACCTAAAATTCATTTCAAACATTTTAAACAGCACACATTCAGTATTTTCGTGGGGGCGTTAAATTCAAATGCCAACACTTAAGAGTCTTTAGATTACCGTGAAAGAATATTGCGTGTAAGTAAGATGGCTATTCGGTTTAGATTTTTTCTATATTTAAAAAAACCCCAAACCTATGACTTTAAAAATACTGCAATGCAAAGCTCTGCTGTGAACCTAATTTTATTAGAAAACAGGGCAGACTACAAACGTACCTCTAAACTTTTGGTATCTCATCAAAAACTTCGTCTGACTGTCCTCAGTCTGCCACTGCCCCTCATTAAGGACTCGAATCCGCAAGAAGAGAGAACTCCAGGTTTAGAAAAAATAAATCACTAAGCAACTCTCGTCTTTCCTTTTATTCCAAAGCCTTTGAAAGATGAGCAGCTGTCTGAAGACGGCATTTTAGCCCCATCAGCTACCCAGAGGATGCCGCACGTCCTTTCCTCTTTGCTAGTCACATTTTAGAGAACGCGTTTTCTTCACGGGTTTGCAGAAAGCCCAAGAGCATCTGGTCTCCGCCCGGAGCGGCTCCAGCCGCGGCA
>VYXD01006453.1:73849-135789 GCA_013397195.1 Hylia prasina
CGCTCCCGCAGTGCCCCGGAGCCGCTCCCGTCCCTGGGGTCCGGCCCGCGGCCCGAGAGCGCGTTCGTTCCCCCACAGCCCCCCCGAAGTGTTGTTTAAAGTAAAAAATAACCCTATTGCCGCTACATCTTGGCACGACGCTCTGCACTTAATAGTCGTTGACTTGATCAAGCAGAGCAGCATTTACATTTTAAATCTGTCTGGTGATGGGTTCATGCTTTCTTAGGATTTACTTGGAACGTGTGAAGCTTGACACCACTGCTGGAGTTTTCATCTATTCTATAGCATCAGATGTCACCGTACTGTCAGTTTGTGAGATGAAGTTTTGCATACATGGATATACACACATCCACACTACAGGAGGGATAGCACATGACTGAACACACATACAGACACAAAAATAATCCAATCTATTAAAAACCCCCCACACTTTGCTGAAAATTGCATTAACAAAACCAGTATTTTTTCCAATTCCTGTCTTAGCCACTGGAATAATCTGTCATGACATATAAAACCACACCAAAAAATTTGATGCATTACAAGCTAAGAGAGGACAGAATATACCATTTAATCTCATTGAATCAGAAGTATAAGTATTTAATGAAAATAAGGGAAAATAGCTACAAACAGAAGCCAGAGGAACCATCCTGATATTTGAAACAAAGCCCTATATTTAGAAAGCATTTGAGATGAGGACATTGAAACAATCTACTGTTAAATGGCCCTTAATGGCTAATTCTTACCTATTCCCTTAAAGGGTTCTTAATACAGTATGATATTATTTAAGTGTGATTTGATCCAAGTGTACTTACCATTTATCACTCTAGTCATTCAAGCCCCATTAATGCAAAATACTGATTTAAATTTTCCTTATTAAAAAAATTTAAAACATTAAAAATTCCAAGACCTAATCTACTGCAGCAGTGTAAATTTAGCAGATACCTTTGTCATCAATTTTTTCATCTGTATTTGCCATCCTTGCATTAAACCATTCCTACCAACAGCACATGTATAGTGAGATACTGCTCAGAAAATTTACAGTGGCAGACCTGGTCCCAGCTGGGTTTGTGCTCATGGAGTTTTATCTGCAGCACAAGCTGTAAAGCTGCAATGTGCTGATCAGAAACCTTACAGGGCATTCTGGACTGAATCAAATCCCACTAGCAGTGGTGCTCAGAGCTCTCCAGAGCCTGGAAGATGCTGCTTTTACACATGGGCCAACTGAGGAATTTAGATGCAGCCAGAAAGCTTGGAGCATGCACAGGAGAAAAGAATGATGTCTTAATGTATTGTAATGTGGAGTTAGATCTTTGTAAACATTTTACTCTGACACAGCAAGTAATGTCAGACCGATGGCCTGAAAAATGTCACAGTCCATTAGCACTCGTTGTCTTGTCAGACATTTAACCTTAAGGTACACAGCATTACATTATTACTGATCTGGAGTTGTTTCCAGTCCAGCTGAAATGCAACTGGTAATCTGGAATGACATCTGATGTGCTAAACGGCTTCAATAATAAGCAGATGACACAGATTTGCATTCTTACAAATGCCTTACAAAGGCTGCTTCATAAAATTATAGAAGATTTGTCATCAGACATTTTAAGTGAGAAGAGCATACCTAAAATAGTTATTATTTGTTATCAATATCCCATCTAAAGCCATCTGCTGGCTTTTGAGTATGTAAACACATCCATTCACACTTGGGTTTTCTGTCTCAGATTGACCTCATTATGAAAATTCCATCCCAAATCCATTTCCTCCCCCATTTACCAAACTACTGCAACAGTGAAAGTCTCACTGGAGTTCAGACGCCGCATCAGTGACAACACAATGTGCCAGTCAAATAATACTGAGTATTACAGTACACTTGACAGGCAATTGCTCTCACTGTGCAGCAGGGTTTCACTTGACTGATAGGAATGCTTCCCAGTCTCCAGAAGCTCGTTGTCTATCCTGCTTGTTCCTTAAGCTTTTGATAGATGCCCATGAAACACCACAAGACTGCAAACTCTTCACAGGAGTGAGAAACTACTCCTCAGGGTACACTCAATTCTTGCATTCAAAGACCTCCTGAACACGTCAAATGCATTCATTAATGGTTCAGAGCGAACAGTGGCCACAAACAGAGCCTGACCACAGCACATGCTCATCCTCTGGGCCACTGTGGCACGGCCTGAGCAACCCAAACACCCAGGAACTACAAACGTTAGATTGCTGCTTTAGGGATGGGAACAGACTGGGGAACCTGATCAACTACTGTTCTGTGTTGTACTGATACAAAAGGTGTTCAGCTTGGCAGCCTAACCACAAGCCTCCGCAACCTTTAATCTGAGGGAAACAACTGTTTCTAGAAATCTTTTTAACCCTGCTGCCAAACAGAGAAGCCTTAAATTGCTAACAGAGAAAGGGGAAACACCTATGATAGCTGTTAACACTGGTAATGCAAGAGACAGTATTACTTGAGTATTCTAAGCACAGGACACAGAACACTGAGAAGCTCTCCTCCTCCACCTCTTTAAACCTACTGAGCAAAGTAATAAATTCAGCTTCCAAGATGAAGCAACAACAACTCCTAACTATTTGTTCAAGGACATCCCCAAACAGAAGGAGTTTAAATGCAACAAAGATGTTTATGCTGTTCTGACTTGAAATGTGAGTGAGGAGTATTTCTGCAGACTGTTGGGTCATGTTTTGCATTCTTGCCCAAGTAAAGCTGCATAGTTAGGCCTAATTTAGGAATCATTTTGAGACCCCCTTATCACTAAAATTTAAGATTTGAATAATAAATATGGGGCGCAACCACCACCCATCTCCCTTACCTAGCACTGAGGGGAAAAGCATTCTTAAAAAAAGGAAATGTGTCATGTAATCACCCCCTGTCTGACGGAGGTTTAGCCACACAGGGTTGTTATGAAGCTGAAGCTGTCAAACCACTCTGAGATACAGCATTTACCCACTGCTCTATCACTGCTACAAACACAACTGCGTGCAAACCTCTTGCAGGGCAAGGGCAGCATGCTGCATTCTCCCATGGAGATGAAAACCTACTTACTGGGAGGGAAATGTGATACAAGAACACTTCAATAAATCATCCAGAGCCTCCACAGTTCCAGCTTTAGCAAAGACAGCTTCTTCACTTTTTAAAAAATGACCTAGAGCTAGTTTTACATATATGTATTCGCTTACAAAATGGGCTTAGACTGGCAGTATAAATCCACATTATCATGCATCTTTTTAATTGTTTTTCTGTAGTCTTCATAGGCTTGCAATGAAATAAGTTCTTAAAAGTGTTTAGGAAATCTTATATTGATTCAAAGAGGCAGCAGTAACATTTAGAAATGCTCATGTACTTTTCAGGACTTCAAACACCTACAGAAAATGTTGAAAATTTCTTTTCAACATTTAAAGAGCTCCTCTGAGGAGTTAAACTGTGCCCAGAGATGGTGACAACAGCTGCTGGTAAATGGGAAGAAGCAGGTGATACTGAAAGCAAAGCCTTTCTCCAATTGCGACCCCATCACATGTCCTACTATCAGGCAAAGCATTCAGCTCCCAGCTCGTATTAGTGTTGCAGGTCTAGATGTGACCAGAGTTTAAAACATACAACCAATTCCAACCCTTAGAACACTCTGCTTTTGCCCTTTTGGCTTCTTACTCAACAACAGCCATGTGTGAAACTGTGCAGGTGCAGCGATCACAACATTCTTATTTACCAAATACACCCAAAACCAAGTGTAGGGAAGCTGCAGTGCTTCACAATTTGGTCCACCCCACTGGCAATCAATTTTTAATTGGCTTCCAACTGATATATGCAGCACCCCCAAAAAGAAAATGATTGCTCCCTAACACATATCCCCCCCTAGATTTAGTGGTATTTTAGTCTTCATTTATTTCTAGCCCTCCAAGTAGCACACTGTCAAAGATGAATCTGAGGTTGTCCTCATTAAGTTGCCTCTTTTCATCTATTTAAAACTGCTACTATGCTGACCCTGCAATCATTCCATTTTGCCTCAGACAAAATCCCTGCCTCAGTTCCTGCTGAGGAGGTGTGCTTTGGTGCCACGTGGGCCTACAGCTATACGTCTTAATCAAGTCATTTTAGAGACTACTCCACAACTCCCAATTAAATCCATTGCTATCCCCAACTGTTGAACTGCTTGCTGTGCTTTGCCAAACAGCTGCTGCAGTTCTGCACCTGGTGAAATGAAGTATGAGTTGACAAAATGTTTTGGGGCTCATCTGGATGAAAGGTAAGTCCAAAGTCATTATTATCAGCTAGGCATGCTGTTGGTAGCAAAAGATTTTAAAGACCTAGTAAACTGCATTTCCACCCAGCTTCCTCTCGCCTTGAAATCCCTTGAAAGGCTATCATATTTGCTGCTTTTCAGAATCTAAGGTAACAGCAGTGCACTTTGGAAATAAAGTGATTAGAAAGATGAGATTATCACCAATTCATCATCTGCCACCAACGGCAAGTGGGGCCATGGAAAGAATACAAAGTTATCAAGAAGTAGATCAAACTGGACTTGGTAGCCTCCCCCTTTTGTCTACACCTAAAAGGGCATTATGAAGGGACTGGTATTGGATTACTGATCACGCTGCCACTGCAGAGTCCCTGTTTGATCTCAGAGAGAGTCTCATTTATACAATTTTGAAGGATCAAATCTTCCTGCAATACCCTGGCATTAAGGTTGCCAAAAAGCAGGAATTGTTTGAAAGCTGTTAGAGCTCTCTTTTTCATGCATAATCTTACCAGGGTATTTGGCCAGTGCTGCTTGCCAAAAACTGCAGCTATGTATTGTTCTGTATATCCCTTTAGGTGGGGAAAAGTCAATAGACAGTGTATAAACCAACTGCTGATTGGCAGCAGCACAAAGAACAGCAAGACACTAATTATCCTCAAAGAAGTAATTATTAGACCCTTGCTTAAGGATCCTTGCCATATAATAATTTTTCAGAATAAACAGGCTCTCCAAAGAACCACCTTTTCCTGTAAATCAGCCGAGAGAGACTCATGCTGGTTGTAGTGGAACATCTTCAGTGTATTTTAGAATCTTCAGAAGTCTTTTTGTTCCAAATCACCTTGGTGTAGGCTTCTGTAGCACGGAGACAGAGTGGGTAAAGCTGCTCAGTCACCACCTGAGCATCCTGCTGGTGCCAGATGAGAGCAGATGCCTGCACACAGACATCCTGTCAGCTGGACAGGTGCTGGGGCCTTCTGGAGGCCTGCTGAGAGGAGACAGAACCTCTAAGTGCTTTGGTCCCTTTCTGAAAAATACCTCAGCGGCATTAGGAAAGTTCTCTCTTCCCTAAAAAGCCTTTGGTCTACAGCGTTTTTATTCAATTTTATGGATAACAACTGGGTTTCACAAAGTGTTAGGTGCATGGCCCAGACTTGTGCATACAGCCATTTGCAGAAGAATTGCAATGGTCACAGGGATGCCCAAGACCAGCCTGGAGCATTTGCTACCCCCAGCAAATTTATGACTGACCTGACTTTATATCATTAGCCAGTTATATACCAGGGATAAGTAACAGGGTTTTTTCATTTTTTAAATCCCTGGGCTTCCCTTTCTGCCCTGTTTTGCATCATCAGGGATAGCCAAGGCAGGAGAAATGGCAGTAGTGAGCAGAGCATGAGATGAAGTGAGACAGGTTTCCTGCTCAGAATCTTCCTCACAAATGTGCCTGGCCAGATGCAGCACCAAGGAGGAACCCTGAAGTTTTCTGGCCTTTTTCTGCTGCATAGTTCAACAATCAAGATGATATGGGCATATCCCAGTGGATCCTCTGCCATTCCGTGTTCCACAGGCATTCATAGCACTTCAGCCTCTTTGTTTCCTTGCTGCTTATGGCAATGCTCTCATCTGTTGAACAAACTGAAAGCTTCAGCTATTCTTAAAAATAACCAGAGAAATGTAGGTCTGTAGCCAGCCAAAGCTGTGCCTTTTGCCCATAAACTCTGCAAATGATGTCTAAGTCGAGTTGCCAGGGAACCATTGAAGCAGTCTCACATATGGGATGAGGATGTTCCACACACGGAATTTGTGCTGCACCCACTCCCAGACTGAGCAGAAGTAACCTGAGAGCAGCTGTAAATATGCCAACATTTAAATGTCAACAACTTCATGTCAGGCCCAGTGACAGTCAAACCTCCCTCTTATACTATATGGGACCAGCAAGCAAATTTTGCTCATTTTCAACAATGTGATTAAGAATGTGAGAATTAGTGGGACAGATAAGCTGTGCTGGGCACTCAGAGAACTAATATGGAAATTATTTTCCTTTCATGGAAAGCAGAAGCATCTGTCCAGTCAAGCAAACCAAGCAATGGTTCTGTGTTATGAAATACTCTTTTTATAACTATTGATGTTTCAGTCGGTAGTGCCACAAGTCAATAGTGGCTTTATTGCTCACATTTCAAGTACAGCTTTCAGGACAGGATTCATCTAAGTTGACACAGTCTGATCAGCAGATATTTCCCGCTCCTGTGAGCATATACATTGTTTATACAGCTTGGCACTACAGAGTATTTGTGCTATTATAGCAAAAAAGTTAAAATCTTGTCCATTTTCTATGTCATAGAACCAGACATGCTTTCTAGGATAATTAAAATTGCGTGTTAGGGACTCTCTCCAGAATAAACTCTTCAAGCCACAGTTATAATGATTTCTAAGCCTGCCTGACCCCCTCTTCTCCAGCACAGTGCTTAACAGAGGGAGGTAAATAACTGTGCTTTAGCATTTCCTCCAGTCCCTCCTCAGATTAATAAAGATTGTTCTGCTCCAGAACAGAAATATTGGCAAGTCCAACATATTCTCTGATCATGTACTAGTAGATCATTGCTAATTTCTTTAATTTCTCATTTCCTCAAACTTTAAAGCTACCTCAGCAGCCTTCACTCCTGATGTCTTCCTTCAGAGCACCATTACATTCTTGAAATTATCAAAGAAAATTCATTACTTCTGATTCCATTAGTAAAAAACAAATGGTGGCTGATTATGCCTTTTAAGGCTTCAACTTTAAAGAAAACATAAACTTTAATGATCTATTTTCAAAAGTCAATACATCTTCAACTACTGTGCTTCAAACAAACAAAACACTGCATACTTAGAGTGATAAATAAACAGTGATACAGTTCCTGGGCATGAAATCCATACAGATAATTCCTTTGCATAATTCTGATTATGAGACATGATAACATGACACTGTTGAAGGATACTAGACTTTAATAGAAGCAAAATAATAAGATGATTCACTTACAAAGGAAGGTAATTATTTGAGAGCACTGTTTTGCTAATAATCACCAAGTTCAGGGAACACCTGCACAGAACCATCTTTCACTTTGGGAAGGGGAGTGCAGTATTCTAAGCTGATAAATTTGATTACAAAGCAGAGCATATAGAGCAGAACACCTATAGAGAATCATCTACTGCTTCATCTAAAATTGGGGTTTATAATCTGCATTTGTATTAATTTAACTCATGGCAGTAGTTTTTTTTATCCTGTTTGGAAAGCAAACCAGGGGAAGGATTTAGAAACCTTCTCATTTTCTGTTTTAGTAATTTGATCTGAGCTACTAGCACTTGCTTGATAAGAATCATTTTTAACTCATAATTTAAACCTTATTAGCATACACCCATCTTACAGAAAAGAAAGTGCCAAGCATTTTTCACATAGGCACATCATTCCTGATTATTTCAATTCCATTTTAAAGGATCTTTGACAGGGCTACTGCAAGGCTTGTCAAAGAACAGGGAAACATTATGATATTCTTTCCCCATATCCCTTTTCAGAGCATGAAATATGAGGGACATTTCTAATAGAATCAAGGCTAATTTAAGAGCTGTTAATCTTTACTTTGAGGCTGCTGTAGCTGGGGAGGTTACCTCCAGCACAGGGCAGCTGTTCTTCACCACACTGCTCTAGTCAGGTTCTAAGACAGACACCCCTGTTCTTAAAACACAAACTTCTTCACTCCAAAGCCCATGTACTGCAAGCATGTACTCTGCAAGCTACAATTAGCAGAGACACTTGAATTTCAATACTGGATTGTTTGGGGTTTTAAGTGTCCAATAATTCAACAATGCTTTTAGTGATTCTATTCATTTTTAGCTAAAGGACAAAACATTTGGAGTTTTTTTAACTGACTTTTGAAAGTCGTTAGAAAAGTCTTTACTGACTTTTTTGGGGTCTATTTCTACAAATCAGTGCTTTTGCTTTTTTAAGAGCCATTTATCTGCTCTCTAGCATGAAGTACTGAAATCCATTTGCATTTTCAGTTAAAGTCCATCATCAGAGCTGTTATACTTTCCATTTGTTCAACAAACTACTACAATTACTCAATCCACAAGGAGTTGCATGACAGCTGCAGGTAAGGTACAGCCTGCTGCACCCACCTGAGCTGTCCTGCTAAAACCCACGGGGCCACTGTCACACTTCTGGGATGAACAGCCTGCATCCAGCTGGGGCACTGCTCTTCTATGGACTCCATACAAAAGAACCAGGTGTTCTGCAATATCTGCAACACGTGAGGAGTTGCCAAGTGAAACTGAGTGTATGAGCCCAGGGTATGAAACACTGAAAAATTAAACACCTGCCAGGAATGGAAAACTCAAGAAAATAACTCCTCACAGAAGAAAATATATGGAAGACAAACAAGGGTGTACAAGACCAAGGTATATTAAGCTTCTCTTAGTCACCAGAATTCCAGCAGCCAGAAGCACCTCTGCAGTTCACTGATCAAAGTGCCAGCCTGCTGAGGACAAGGCAGGTGAGGGGTGGAAAGGAGCCCCTGTGCACGTGACTAAATGGCTGCAATGTGCTCAATGAATGGATGGCACCGTTTTTAAACAAATTAGAGATGAATGGAAGCTGGATCACTTCTAATAGAAGAACACTTCAAAAGGAGGTGAAAAAGAACTGGAGTTCAGAGATACGGATGAGATCTGCACCCAAATGCAGAGGGAGGAAGCTTCTGAAGCACTGCTGAAGATACAAAATGAACAGATACAAAATGAACAGAAATTGATATCAGGAGGAGAACCACCAATGTGCAATAGATAAGGTATGGCAAACTACCACAATGTGAAAAATTGAGAGGACTTATGCTATTGTTACCCAGAAGTCATCTTCATTTTTCCTCACAACCTCCTGCTTAATAATTTTGAAAAATCATAGAGGAGAGGCATATGGTAAAAATCAAAGGATATTCTGATAGAAGCAATTGCTTAGGGATTACATTTTCCTGTAGCATGTTTCTGAACAACATGAAACACTAGACAAGTCCTTCTGAGCCCCAGTTTGGAGGGAATGAGAAAATGCAGTATTCCCTGTGACAGCTTCTTGACTCTCCTCAGTATCTGTGCTGCATCTGCTGCATTTCCATTCAGTACAGAAGGGAAATAGGGACAAGCAGCAAATGGGAGCTAACAGAACCTGAAAGCTCTGACTCCAGTCAAGGGCACTGCAGGAGTGCTCAGGAATGCTCAGCAATGCCCAGGACAGAAGAGACACAAGCAGCAAGTGCAGGCAGCTGCCTCCATAGTAGGGAACATGTGGGTGCCCGTGGTGGGTCTGCCAACTTCCCACAATATGCTGTAGATCCCATGGCAAAAGTCACCAAACCCTGCTGGCAGGGCCACCCTATTCAGTGGAAGAAACTGTATTTGATTCTGGGACTGGGAATTTTTCTCCAACACAAGGAAGGGAAAACTGAGTAATTCTGGATCCTCGATATCTTTGAGCATTTACAGTCAAGGCCTTGGAGTCCCCTCTGAAAAGGAGAGAAATTACACAATGCACTGTCCCTAGGGATCCTGAGGATCTCTGAGCAGAATGTTAGGAGAGAAGGGAGGAGTGACCACTCCTGGGGACTCAGTGCCTGCTTTTCCTCAGGACTCCAGGCCACTTTGTTCAGAAGGCAGCACCAGCTGGGAGCAGCCTCTGAGGGGCCCATGGACCCTCCCAGCCCACAGGAAGCTTTCAGATGTGCATTGACCTGGGACAGGGAAAGTACACCGTGCCAAAGCTCAGGCATTTTACTTCTTTCTTCCCAATCTTCTCTTCCTTGCTTTAGCTGTATGTTAAATGTTAAATGTTGGTCTTGCCATACAGCATTCAAAGCTACACAAAAGCATTTATTCCACGTTAGACTTTTCCATGCAGGGCTGGTACTTTGCAAAGAGCAAAACGTGCAGTTTCATAAGAGGAATTAAGTGCATTATTTTCACCTTCACAGACTTTAGCCCTTCCTCTTTAGCTGTCTAGTGATCCCAAACTGAAAACATGCCAAGGCATTGCAATATAAATGCTTCATTGGTTTTGTCAACCAAATAAGAAAACAAATGTATTCAAGCAATCATTATGTTTAAATTAAGCCTGAAAAACATTTAACAGTCCTAAGAAGAAAAAATTATACTGAATTTTTTGTATTATGAAAGTGAAAGGAAAAAAAACTATAAAGCCTCTTTAAGAAAAAACCAAAAAGACCAAAAAAACCCCCAAATCAACATCAAAAACCCAAACAAACAAACATCAAAACAAAAAACCCCAGCACAGCTTCCCTGACACAAGACCTAATTCTCATATTTGCCCCCCAAAATCCATGCAGGATCAGTGGTCTGTATGAAGGAGGAGGCTGTTGGGGCTCACATGGGGATTGCAGCCAGCATGGTGGTCATAGACAGGCCTGCCCTTTTCCTAAGTGAAAAAGGTGCTGTCTTTGTCAGGAGAAAATCAGAATATCTGTCATACCACTATACCAAAACCTGTAACTTTCAAGGTGCATCACCAATACTTTGTGAGCACTGAGGATCACACAACCATATCATTACATACTGTCACACATATTTCTCCTTTATAAAGGCTCAGATACTTGTTTTCACTACTTGCACTGCTGATTATTTCCCACCCAGCCATTGAGGTGCTTCGCACATTTGTCTTCTCATGAAAATAGGAGGACAACTTAAGGAAGCACCAGCTTAGTTGGTCCTACCAGTAGTATGGTAGTTTCTTGGTAATTTTTTCAAGGGCCATGATACTGAGTAGGATACAATCATCCAAAAATGCCAAGTAATGTTCTGTCATATTTCATATGCTTGTTGCTGGGGATATGACAGATTACTGATGACCCAAAATCCAGCAAAGACATAAAAACAAACTTCAAAGACACTGGTAGCATGAGCAGCAGAATGCCTGTATGCTTCTCACTCTGCTAAGTCAGGTGAAAAATCTCACTAGAAAAAGGCCTAATTATTCTCCCAACTGATGAAGATAAAGTAATCAATGGGCAAGGATTGGCAAAGGCAGCACAATAAGAACTGCTGGGTTTACAAGGCAGGATTAGGATACACAACACTGCAGTATCGTGGTGCTCACAAACACAACTAGGTCACATCTGAAAGCAGTACCTTGCCTTTTGAAAGGATGTTATTAGTTTACTTCCGGGTTATTATTTTTCCCTCACCACTAGCACAAATCACTGTCAGCGTGAATGTGGTTATTCCTTTCTGGTGATGCTGAGTTTTGCCACAGGGGGTTGGTGGGAGCTCTGTGCTGTGGTTTCCCCACTGGCATTAGGCTGTGCTGCAGGATGCAGTGCTCCACACTGTGTGCACAGCACTCCTGCACGTGCATGTCAGCTGCATCCCTCCGAAAGCTGCACCTGCAGCTGGGGCTTGCAGGGAAGCAATGCTCAAGATCCCTGCTCCAAAGGCACTGGCAGGAATGAGGGGCAGGACTGGCAGGGACTGCCTGATTTCATCAGGTCCCTTGCTGAGTTTCTAAACTGGAACTGCTGGGTGAGGGGAGTGTTCCTCCATATCCATGGAACCAACCCTGTGCTAGCAGTGTCCTGGTTTGTGTTCAGGTTTGGCAGACAGGAACAAAAGGCTCCCTGAATAACTGTGGTGCACCATCTTCCCCTCTCTAATTCTCATAACAAACCGGGGGGTGGTGTCTGGACAAAACAAAATTAAAAGAAGCAACACAGAGAATACAAAAGCTTCCCATCACATCACTCTAGGAAGTTTGGAAAGCATTAATTTTTTGAACAGTAAATACCAACCAATCCTTTCTCCTGGTTTGTGCATGGCTAAATATGGATCCTCATTTGCTGTCTCAGCATATTTTGTTCAAATGTAAGTATGATAAAATAATTTGAGGACTAAGACTTAAGATCAGAAACCTAGCAATGGAGCTTATGTGTTTCATGAGGTGTCAGATGGCCTCTAATGGAACATTTGGAGTAGAATTCAAACAGATCTGAGGTTGTGAGAGTTATTCAACAGTGAGCTAATGAGAGCACTCCTTTATAAAATGAAGAAGTGCAGAGTACTTTTATTGAACCATACGTTTTTTGAAAAGCATTTACTATGGAAACCAAGTTCTATGAAAAGAGCCAGAATACGAGGGAAACCACAGGTATGGCATCTGAACCAGCTTTCTGACCAGAGAAAAAAGAATTTTAAAGCCTGGTGGTAGGGGGTGATTGGATAGGAAGATAAAAAATCCCTGTTTAACAAAAGCAATGTTGAAGCTTGCAGTTTTTAGTGATAAAGAGCAAGCTGTTGCACTCCTCCTCTATATGCATTTCCCTGGCTTGAGAATATTTCATTATAGAGGGTTTTTAAAAAGACTGAGCCATTTAGAGTGTTTTTTTTCACTTTTCATGGGGAATTGTAAGCTCTGTGGTCATTTGCCTAGCTGACCTCCCTAAAGAGAAGTGCTGGCAACGACGTTACAGAAACTAAAAGAAATCAGCTCCACCAGGAATAGCTGGATGAGCCAGTGGAGGCACAAAATAGAAACTCTGCTGTGAAGTGATACGGACCTGGTGCAGGCTCAGGAAATGATCACAAAGCAAGAGCCTTTCACCTCTGGGAGAGCCCGAAACTTACAGATTAAACTGCCATGTACTAATAATTAATAAAACCCATCAGAACATGGATAAATGGGCTCTCACTGAGTAAGCACTCCTCAGCTAACAACACTGTTTATACACCTGAAATGTGCTTTCATGTGCACACCTGGAAGGTGGCAATTTCTTTTGTTCTGCATCTGCAAAAAAAGCTTCATGCAAAAGGTTTGGTAGTTACAAGGTCACAAAGGTGCACTACTCATAAGTACAGTGTCAAAATATGCATTTTATGAAGAAGGAGGTGGGGAAAAAAAAGCCCACTTAAGAAAAGCAATCTACTGAGTTTGTACATCAGATCTAGATGGAAAGCAAAAGAAAATCTATGCTGCTTTGCAATTTCTTTTTAACCAGGTGAACTGAAAATGTGATGAGCTACAGATTTCAATATTACATGCCCACACCCAAAGGCTGCACAAGGAGCGGAGAGGAACAGGACTGCATGTTCTTTTTTCAAATTGCGGCTATTATCTAATACACCAGTAGAAACATTTCCCACAATAATGATATGCATACACCTCAAAAGCTGTTTATTTGGCAATCTTGATGTATACTTCATTAAAGTACTGCCTGGCATATCTCCTTGCTAGCTTATTGCAATGATTTAGGCAAAAAAGCCAGAGCCATCTTCTGTCCACATTGTAAGCATAGCAAAAACCAGGCACGGATTGTCATTTTCTGGATGAATTTACACAGCTTTGGAACCACAGACTGTTTACATGGATGACACAGACTGAAGTGTTTGTCCTGCATCACAATGCTCTTAAGTGAAGACAGCTGGATTCGACTCTACCAGGAACATCAATCAATAGAGCTGCCAACTAAATTCAAATGAGGAAAGCAGTTATCATTGAAAAAAAGTCAAAGAAGAGGCAGAACTGGATGCAACTAGATCACAGATTGTGTTTAAAAAGTTTAAAAAAATATCCACAACTACTTGCAAATTGAATGAATTAGATGTGAAAGGAAAACAAAAATGTTGCCCTTGGAGTTGCCAAAGAGAATCATGTCCCCACCAGTAACAGCAGCAGTTCTTTTCCACCCTCACTAGGCTGGGAGGAAGCAGACGGTGCCTTTTGGATGCTGTGTTGTTCCTGGTGTTTCTGCAGACCAGCCCTGCAAGCTTTCCATGGAGTTCAGAGAACACTTCCTCTTGCATTTGATTTGCACAAGACTTCAGAGTTCTCCACCTGGACATCCTGCAGGAGGGCTCTCAAACACCTTTGCCAAGTGGCACTGATAATGACATGCTGGTTTCACTCCTCTAACAGAGAGCTGCCCCAAACACTTCGGGGCAAACTGTTTTGAAAAGAGCCATGCTGTGGGAGCAGTTAAAAATTATGTACAACAAAATACTCCATTCAGCTTGCAGCTTAAGCAGGGAGTGAAACAGAACGTGTATTTCAACACACAAAAAAAGCCAGTAGGGATCTTCATGTATTTATCTCCTGTGGCTTCTCTTTGGGTCAGAAATGACCAGAGTGCCAAATGCACAGCACATCAGTGATTACCCAGTCCTATTTATAATTCCCATGTGCCAAACAACTACGACAGAAGGCTCACCATAAACTCCCTCGTTTTCCATTTATAAATAATACACAGTTTGCTGAAAGGATTCCACAAATAGTAGCACTGCACATCTGCATAACATAGGAAACTCGGCAAATGTACATTATTGGCAGGTTTTTAAAATACCTATAGGCAAGTTTGTGGTTTGTCTATGGCTGCATTTAGTGCAGCTCGCAGGATCCAATCTGTGCATATTTACTGGGTGTAATGTTACTATATTTACATTACTAGCATATCCAAATATATTTTTGGGAGGGTAAAAACCTGAGGGAGTGGTGACTGAGTCAGGATCCCACATATTAGATTTCCATTTGGAATAGGTTTCCCAAGGCATCTAATTTCACTTGCAGCATTGTATGTCTGGGACTTCTCGACATCTAATTGATGGAAAATATTATGTCTGTGTTTTTATCCAATTCCTAAAAGGCATTCCCTTTATATGGTTATAAGTTCTTTAGTCGGGTATGCCAGCAGACTTTTGGTATTGCCATACCAAAGAAAGCATGCTGGATTTTCCACAATGGGCATAAATTCCTGCAGCTGCTGGCTCTTGGCTTTTTAAACTATTGACAGCATGTCCAGCAACATACCCTTAAGCGTCAAAAAGTATTTGGAACATCAAGTATATGAAATTAATTTCCTAAAGGTCTGTATGGATCAAAAGAAATTCTTGAGTTAAGACTGAGTTCTGCAGGAATGGGGGAAAAGAAAAATAAAATATCAGGAAATCTATTGCCAACTTTGACACGATAAGAAGGAATGAGAAATATCTACAGAGAAGCTTCATTTGTTAACACTGAGTCCCTGGCTGGGGAGGCATGTCAGAAAGAAGATTTTGTTAGGAGAAGTAGAGGTATTTTTAATTGAAGTTTACAAGGATCACATTTGCTTCTGATTTATCTCCATCCAATTCGCCCTTTACAGTAGGAATTACTTTGTCTCTGAACCATCAGACTGAAATCTGATTCTGCAAGAGAATGATCAGAAGCCCAGGGATGGGCACCTGCTTCATTATCATCCTCTTTCCAACTTAGACCAGCCGAATGGATCAGAGGGAGATAAATTAGCATGCAGAACTAGAATACAGCTGGCATGCCTCTGCTCTATGAAATGAAGTACTTTTTCTGGACCTGGATCACAGAAAGGATCACTGAGAAAAACTGTTGATGAATTTAAAGGAAGTGGAAAAGCAATGTCAATAGAAGATGTGACCAGAAAAAGACATGGATAGATCCGCAGGACCAGTTTCAATTGCAAGTACCAAATCATGTCTTTAGGGTTTACTTTGCTGCAGCTGCTGGCAGGGCCAGCACACAGTTCAGAGGGAGCTGTGACAGCTCCTCAGCAGGCTGTTCTGCAGCTCAGTCATCCATCCAGACCTGCTGCTCTGATCAAGGCCCACCCACGCTACAGCAGATGAAAGAACACTCCAGCCAAGGTGCTCCCATTGCTGTTCAACTCCAGAGAGGTAACAAACTGCTTACTCATGAATTACACATCCAAACCCCAACCAACTTTTTGCATAAATGGGAAATAAATTACACAGGTGATTTCTGAAAACAAAGTTAGCAATTCTGGCTTTGTATTCACTTTGTTTCAGGTATGTACAATTCAAAAGCTGAGACTGTCAGAAATTTGTGCCTAATGTTAAAATAAATATGGTTTATAGACATTTTTTGTAAGCTAACAATTCAGACTTTTTTTACTTATTTGTAAGCTAAGGACAGTACTGATTACATTATGACAAAGGTTGAAGATCCTGCCATCACTACAAATAACTCCTATTAACTGAGTGTATAATGGCAGGATAGGTTTTCCCTATTTTCAGTATTTATGGCATTGAAAACTCTGAAGAATAACTGCTCAGGGAATGTCAGGATTTATTAACAAACCAAGAATGCAAAAAATCTGTATTCCAGGAAGAAAGAACTATATGAAACTGCCACCTCCCACTTGCTGTACAATATAGACAAAATTCAATTAAACCCATGTAAACAAAGTTTCAGACACAAGAACAAAACCAATGATGCTTTTGCACAAAAAGAACAGCTCCTTTGGGAGAAAATGAAATCAATATACTTAACCTTTACATTCCAAAGGATTGCCAAATCATCTCACTTTGGCAAGCATTCTCATGTAAACAATCACCAATTAAATTAAAAATCTGGGAGAAAAATCTAGTTACATTCCTTCTGGGAATGACTTTTGTGGATATAAATCAAACACCAGTGGAGGACAAGAACACAACAACAATTCCTATAAATCCAAGGCTTATAGCCTCCAATCATCCAAGTCCATGCAGACCCTAAAAGTCAGTATCCTGTAGGAATATTCAAGCAAGCTCCAAACATGCTTATACATGGAATACAAATAGCACATCTAGCTCACTTATCAGCAAGGTGAGCACCGGAACATGAAGAAAACAATCAAAGATGCTGTGACACACTGAGTTGGAGCAGCCTGGATAATACACTCCACAGGAGAGCAGGCTTACTGTGAGGAGGCCTTTCACAGCCCATCATCACTGTGGACTGCACTTGGATTTCCACCAAGTACTTCTGTGCCCTGCAACATCGAATCTGGCAGTGCTGGCTGCTGGTGGAGATTAGCTGGAGATGAAACAAAGGCTCTAAAGTAAATCTTAAAATCTATCAGCAGAGAGCATGGGAAGGAAGGGGAGTTAGAGTTCAAAAGCAGGAGAGAAAGTTTTCCCCATTCAGGGAGTTCTTGAGGACCAGCTCTTGATTTGGCTCCCCATCTTCATGGGACAAGGCCTGAGAGATCATAAGCCAGGAGAGCACCAGGAGAGCACCAGGAGAGATGCATGCTTTTCCCAGATCCTTAGAGAGATAAAGTTAATCCTATTCCAAAGGGTGCTATGCAAGAAAAGAGGCTCTAGTTTGGGATGAACAGGGCCATGAGCAGTGTGGAGAGCAGCCTGATGCACTGTTTTGAGGGTGTGGGTGTGACGCCATTTCTCCGCATTTCCCTGGACTATTACAGAAGAGAGAACACTTGCATTCAGTTTTTCTCCTTCAAACATGCTCTGAATGGAACATACAGAGTGTTTCCTCATCAGCCCATCACACATGTGGCGAGCTCCTGGCACACACAACCAGCCTGTTTGCTCAAGAAAAACACACACACACCCATGCAAATACAGCCTGTGGCAGCTTTCTTCAATTATCATGTCTCAGTCTCTCACTGCAAACCCTCAAGAAATCCTAATTTATTCTGGCACTGTTGCTTTGATACCTCCATTTTGCATCTAGTGGACATGAGACAACTGGAATTAGATATGCCCTTGCCCAGGTCAGAGGCAAGTTTATGGCCAACTATGTTCTCATTAGCTTTCTGGCAGAGATTCTGGAACTATTGCTGGCCTGTACGTGCCTGTGTTAGCAAATGGTGTGCATAATGTTCCTACCACATATCTAGCTGGAAGCTGTTCTGGCTATGGCTTCTGCCATTTTGAGTATTAAACATGCCTTTGACAGGTTTAGGTGAAATTTTAAAAACAGACTCAGGAAGACACGCTCAGATAAATTCTACCTCAACTAATTTTGGTTCCAGTTCAAACAGGACATTATAAAAAGTCAGGTCGCATTTGGAATATCAGAAACCACATTACTAAACTAAACTTTGCAATTTCTAAGCAATTAATCTTTGGTTAACAAGTCAGAGACCTTCAGACCCCATTTCCTTTCTGTGCGTGTCAATCAGGTTAACAAAACCCAGAGCAGAAAGAACGAATCGCCTGGCTCTGTGTTCATCTTCAGTATTCCTGTCAGTGCTGCTGACTTCACAGAATGCTAGTCCCATCATGAGCTAGGGCTGGCTTAAAAACACAGATGCACTGCACTCAAACCACAGTTCTGGGGAGGCTGTCAGGCACAGGAAATACTTATCTGTATTAAACATTGATCCTCCTCAGCTGGACAGCAGTGTTACCTTCCTGTGAGCGTGTATGGACCATTCAGCTCCCTTGGGAGAGATTCATATTCCTGAGGTACACAGGAAAACTTGGATCAAAGTGCAGCTGTGCACTACAGATGGCAAGACCTGCAGTGGTAGGGCCAGGACAGTTGCTTTTTCTCTCACTACTAACATCATAAATCGATGTATCAAGAATCAATCCTGTCTTCTCCTCCAAAAGTTAGATTTGGGACAGTTTTGTTAAGGAAGAAAGGGACAAGCCTTGCAGAGATAATAAAAGCAGGCACTGCAAAGCAGTGATTATTCTGCCTGCAGAATGAGCCTCTTCTGGGAAGGTGCAGCATAGCACATAAGGAAGTAAATATGTTTAGGATGGGCCTGAGAGAGAGACACACAGGATCCTCTTCTGCCTGAATCTCTGCTGAGGAAACCTCTTCTTCCTTTGTAACCACCTTCCTCTTGTCACTTAACAAGCACAAAGACTGACTGAGGAAGAGCAGTAACAATGCAGGAGCTATCTGAAGAGGAGGCAAGGGTGGTATTTAGACAAACCACAAGTTCTCATGTTCATTATCTGCTCACCAAATGAAGTCTTCTTACCCACCTGTGCATTGTTCTCATCCAGTTGCCCTACTTCTGTTCATTATGTAGCATTCATTAACTGGTCCTAGGGATAGCAATTGAGAATGAGTAATTATCTCCCTAGCACAAAGAATAAGGGTCAGATTCTTAAAGGTGACTGCTGGAGGTTTAAAAAAAATAGAAATGAAAAAACAATCAGGCCTATTTTGTCACTTGGGGGTGCATAAAGACAGCCTGGATTTAAAGAAAGGGATGTATTTTGTTTTTAGTCTAAACATTTTGCATTACCAAAGCAGATTTTGGTGAGACACTCTCAGACTTCAGAGGCTCTACACTGTCAGCTCTCCTTTCCACCTAGACATCTGTGGCCACTCTGAGCGCTCTTTATCCAGGCCAGTTCAGCTATCAGTGGTAAATCAGTTTGCACATCTGTCTCAGTAAAACTTCAGCACACACGTTCTCACACCTCCAGGTACTGTGATGTGAAGCACAGCTGTGCTAGCACAGTTACCAGTGACTGGAGGCCACTGAAGGATTATTCCTCTGGAACATGCCAAGCTTGTGCTCTGGTGAGGTGGCTGCTGTTGCTACCTGTGCTAAGAAGTGTTGTTCTTCACTGTAACACAAACTTTCCTGGCTGAAAACACTGCCATTGTTATACTTTACTGTAATATTCCTCCAGGAATTACAGAATGCAGTGGTGAATCACAATGACCCACTGTAGCCTACCAGGGGCAATGCCAACCCAGAAAGTCTTGAAGAGCATCACAGAGGTGATGCTCTTTGCAGCAGGGAATGTTTCAGATACTTGATTTTTTCCTTCAACACAAACCACAGTCTTACCTTCTCTCAAGACTCCTTCCAAAATACCAGAGTGCTTCTTTTGGCAATGGCAGGGCCTGGCCTTGTGCATGGAAAATATTTTTCCTAATAATAAATATAACTATGTTCTTCTATATAAACAATAATGTGAAAAGCTTTCTGTTGAGGAAGGAAGGGAAGAGAGGCTTTCCAAAGTAGTTTTTTATGTTTCATGAAGCAGCTATTAGTAAGGACAAGCCTGAATTTCATGATAGGGAGGATGGACAGAGGGGAAAGGATCACATTTATGAAGTATCTGATTAAGTTTGGTAGTAAGGGGGAAAGAAACAAATTTGCATAGTGTGAGCAATACAAAGACATTTTCTGACTGGAAATTGTTAGCATTAACACAAAAAGAACATTAAGCAGCATCATTAATCAATATTACTTGTTCCCTCCTAAAGCAGTCTGAACTAAAGCTCTATCTAAAAGCAGTACATTTCTTACAGCCTGGATATCTACACAACAAAAAGTTGCTAATAGAAAGTAAAGCAGTTAAACTGAAGTGTCAGCAGGGGCTACTTTGTCCCACAGAAATTTCAATTAGCTGACAGTGCCAAAAGTTTTCCTATTTGCAGATGTTGCCAGCAGCTAAAAAGAAAAATAAGAAGCATACTTGGGAAACAAGTAGGACCCAGTGGGTCTGTGAAACAATTGGAAAGTCGTCTCTGAGGGGAGGGATACCCAGCATAAAGCATCTCACAGGAGAGGGGAACACGCAGCTGAAGCTGGGGTTACTGGGACCAGGAGTTTGAAGAAAGGGCAGAAGTGCTTCCAGCAGCAGCTGAGAGCGTTCCCCTGGCCTGGGGCTCGCCTGTGCAGGAGGAAAAGCTCCCCTGCCCCTCGGACAGACGTGCCTGAGCAGCAGGCAGGGATCAGTGCTCAGCCTCAGAGCAGCAGCACAGCTGAGCACAGCCCTCAGTGCTGCTGGGAGGGAGAACAGCTCCCGAGGCAGCTCCAAACCTGCCCCCAAACTACAACAGAAAAAACCCAAAGCAGCCAGAATTGCTGAGCAGGGCTAATCAGGCTGACTTTGCCAAAAGGGTGTGGGGCACATTCACACAACACCACAGCTAGGAGCTGGGAAAGGATTTGCATCCCTTCAGTTTTGTGTCTTGGTTCTCCTTCTAGGGATGAGAGTGCTTCTCTGCCTAGCTCAGAGCCTGAGCAGTGCTTGCCTCTGGCAGTAATGAGAGTAACCCTCGATATGATTACACAGATGGACAAATTCTGCTCAAAATTTGGCATTTGTCATTTTTCACACAACTTGTGCAGCCAACACACTCCCAAAAGGACAGACTGGTTTTTCTGACAGGTATGACCCCCTTGGGACACTGATTCCTGAATTTTTTTTTTCCTTCCTACTTGGTAAAGCTCATCATCACTTAGCTTAGCTTGGCTACAAATAAGAGCAGCCAAACTTATGCCAAGACTCATCAAGTTATTACAAAATACCTTTTCATTTATACTTAATTTGACTACTTTTCTTTTTTTTTTTCCCTGGTAGTCACTACTGAGTCCTATAAATTAATCCTTGGAACTGTTAATGTGAAGTATGAGAAAGAAAGTAAATTTAAACACTAATTGGATCCTACATGAACCTCTTCACAGTAAGTACTCAACAAAGCTATGGCCCCTGTATTGGAAGCCCACCAAATCAGTCCTGAAATGGGCCAAACTCCATGTGCTGATCAGGAATGAAATAAAATACTAATGAAAGTTTCAGAGCACTATGTAAAGTCTTGGCAACAACCTTTAACTATTAGTGTCCCAGAGATTCACTCTATGTCTTGAGTATTTTTCCATTTGCCTATAATGGCAATTTTTAATTTATTTTCTTTAACATTGAATTTGAAAAGTACAATATTGGAATCAGCAATTATCCAATAAAGAGATGAAAGCCACAGAAGGCAATCCCAGGCTCTTGCTTTTCTGTAAAGCCTCTGCTTTTCACCCCTATACTGGGAGTGGAGCACTCTTGTAGAAATCCTTTTGCTGATGGATGAAAAACAATTCCATATGTGTGCCAGTACAGATAAGTAATTATGAGAAGCAGACACACTAATCCTCCTCCTCAAAGCAAAACCAGGTTTTCTGCAGCATGGGTTTCATCACAGTGTTTTTCAGGGAAAAAAATTCTGTCTAGGCTCCCTGTGGAAATGACACTTGTTTCCAAGCAGAGCTACAGATTTGCACTGTCATCCAGAAAGACTTCCAGAGGTCTGAGCTGACAAATCCAAGCTCAGAGGAGTGGTTCATAATACTTATTAGTAAGCAAACCAGGCTGTATTTAGGAGGCAAAGCTGAGATTCCTTTCCCCAGAAATAAATACATTTGCAGCAGCTAATTGTTAATGTCATTCGAGCGCTTTTGGAATCACTAATCCTCTACAGCCAGAACCACCCCATTGCCCAAGTGTTACTCAGCCTGCCAGCTGGGCACCAGGGGAACCTACAGGGGCCTAGGAAAACATTACAAAAAATAGTACCAACAGTAAAAGTAACATAAATATTCCCTTCACAGGAACTTGGCTATGTGTCAATACCAAAGCACAGATGGAAACTGATTTGCAATCACTGGCAGTGGCCTACACAGGAATTTTTTTGAGGCTGACATTTTTAATTAAAACCTTTGTAGTTATAACAGCAAGATTTTGCAATGTGGCTATTTACCTAAATACTTTTAACTTTATTTACCACTTCCCCCTTCATCTGTCAAATTATACTGAAATACAAAGGAATTAGGATTTGGTTTTTTCCCTGAGGATTACATGGTAGCTGGCCAAGAGAGATCCACAAACACTGCACTAAGGAGTTAAAAAAAGCTCAAGAATAGTTAAAATTCTCTAAGATGAAAAATGTTACTACTTCTGGTGCACTTGAGTCAGGAAGGATGGGCTGTCTGTACAGGGGACAATAGGAGTATTCCCTGGCTTACAGCCAGCTCATAATTCACAGAGAGGCATTATCAGCCAAAGGTTTGTTTTGGTTTTTTTTATTTGATTAATCATCTGCCAGAGCTTGAGAGTTTGTGGCTAATTGTTCCATTCTTGACTACAGAGTGAATTAGAACAATCTGCAGTCCTAAGCCAGGGAGGGAAAACATAAAGCAAACCCCTGAGCACATAATGAATAGGGCAGATGAGTTGGGCACTTTGCTCCTCTGTTCATAAAGATGTGGTGAAAATCCACTGCTCCAAGGAACAGCACGCACAAGGGGTAGATGTTAAATGCTACACCCTGTGCTCACAGGTTACTGGACTCATGTTGGACTGCCTGGTTTATGGAATAATAGGTTTAAGCAAGGAAGAAAGGAGAGCAGGATTACATTAGGAGGTTAACTCTGATTTAAGAAATAACTGAGGCGGCAGGTGTCCAAGGAATGATGAACAGGCAGCAACATAAAACAGACACCTTTCATTATAGGTGGATGAAAAATGCTGTTTAAAAGGATATTACAGTGAAGTTCTTGTGGCTATTTCTCCATGCTGGCAATGTAAATTAAAGGTCTCTCAGTACCAGCTTGTCTAAGTGAAGGACTGAAAACCAAAATTCTCAGATGCACCAACCACCATTGTTTGTGCCTTCTCAGCCAAATCATCACATTTCCAATGTAAGGGTTTTTTAAGTTTTAAAATTCTTTCAAATGTATTCCTTTCAAACAAAAAAGATATGTAACATTAAAAATGAAAATGTAAAGAAAGAAAAACACATTAACACATAAGCCATAATACAGTCATTGTCCATGACTCCTCTCATTCACCTCAATAACAATATCTCTGCAAAAGAGCATAGAGAAAGAAGATGAAGATAGATAAATATATTGGAATTCTAAAGGGGAAAAAAAAAGAAGAGGCATTCTCTGCTCAGGCTTCCTGTTTCCACTGAGAATGAAGAAGGAAAAGGACAGACTTTTCACTGCCAACAAACAGAACTAAGAAAGTAATGACCAAAAAGGTCAGCAATGTTTAGATTAAACTTTCCAAACGAACACCAAAGGTATGATGACCCAAACATAAATAAATACACCCTAATAGTATTAAATACTTTTGGGGTGAAGAAACAAAGTTGACTGACATTAGAGAATGAAGCAATGCTGACGCAGAACAGAAACAGTGACTCAGAGTAAAACACGTCATCCCAGAATCTGAGGAGCTTCTGCAGCCCCATTCCTGTGTAACACTATCAAAAAGGATGGGTAGCAATGTGGATTTAGCTCATCATAGGCAGGCAAATGGAGGGAGGCACCAGAGATTGCTAAGCAGTTCAGTGGACCCAAAAGTCAGTGTGAGGAACTACTGACACACTTACACAGAGCCTGGCAGCAAATGACAATCCAAATATTCAAATATGAAAGAAAATGTGAACTTATAGGAGCTAATCACTGCAGTCTTTTTTACAAGTTACTCAGCCAAGCAACACATTGTCAGCACTGTACAAATCACACCAAGTTAGTATTTACTAGGGCTAATTTTGAGTGAGTAAGCCAAGGCAGCAAAAGCTTTACTGCAGTATGTTACACTGCCAAAACAATTTCTGAATCAGAGGCTCTGTGTGCATAGATAATGACAAGAAAAAGGTCACACGTGTACACCTGAAAAAGAATTGGGTTCTGTGTGGAAAGCCTTTATGGTGCACCTCCTTGTTTTCTTCTTTTCTCTGTATATCTCCACTGCTTTGAGCACTGGAAGCAATAAATTCCAAAATGAGCAATGTAGCTTTTGGGCCTGAATCCATACAAGAACA
The DNA here is from genome assembly GCA_013397195.1 of Hylia prasina. Taxonomy (NCBI): domain Eukaryota; kingdom Metazoa; phylum Chordata; class Aves; order Passeriformes; family Sylviidae; genus Hylia; species Hylia prasina. The sequence continues at coordinate 98,462 of VYXD01006453.1, forward strand.
ATGGAGCATTAAAAGTTGCATTTCACTGATCATTTTTATGATGTGCAGGAGACACCAAACAGCCTTTCTCTCTTTCACCCTACTAAATGTTTTCTCTGTATGTGGTAACTTATATTATTATTATTACTACTGCTACTACTGATACTGAATTCCAGCATTTCATTAAATAGTGGAATGAAACTTGAGGTTCTTATACTGGATATGGTACACCACAGAAACAGGGACGACAAACCAGAAGATCAATCTCACTTGCCTTTACGAACTGAAGAACAATATAAAGAGCCCTCTCCAGTTAATTCTGAACAGAGGCATTGCTGAAAGTATAACATGATTAACCTTCAGCAGTCATTTCACAGTGCAAGGCATGAACACCTCGTCCTTTCCCAAAGCTCCTCCCTTGGCAATGCACCTGAGCACACAGGAGGCAGCAGAGGAGCCCTCTGTTCCCCCATGGGACTGAGGTGGGCAGCAGCCCTGGGGACAGTGCCCAGAGAACAGAAAGGCTGGGGGCAAGCATGGACACTTGCCAAAGGCAGGTTGGCAGAGCTGGGACAGCAAACACCACTTTGGCCAGGACTTTTTCCATCCCATACACAAATTGCCCTTTCACCTTTTGAGTGTGTCTCCCAGAGTATTCCCGTTGGGATCAGGAGGTGCTTTGTAGCAGTCGCCCCCATCACTTCCCTCGCTTTGGTTTGCATCGGTGGCCCAAGGGCACATGGACAGGTCCCTTTCTGAGGAAAGTGGAGTGCAGGATGCCCTCCCAGACAATATGGAATGCACTGCAGGAGGCTGCCAGCCAGCACACCCCACGTACTCCAGAGTCCACAAACAGACCAGCCCCAAACACTGCAGATGTCAGTGCAGTGCAGTGTTTGATCCGTTCCCCCTCATCTGCATGACTGGGCAAAGCAGACATGGCTTTAGGGTTCTGCAGTCTTTACACTTTACCCCAAGTTCAGATACCAGTAAGTTGTAAACATGTACAGAGAAGTTTGCACGGAGCGTCTCAACATTAATAAAAACAGATTTTGATACATCCCCAGTAAATCTCCCTCTGGCTCATGGGTGAGGCTAAGAAATCATAGTTTCCTTTAGTAACACTGTTAGCATAAGAGATACACAGAGAGAGAAGCTATTCTGGGGGAAAATTAGAAAATTATTCTGCTACTATATGGAGAAAAAATCACAGTACAAATACAGAGTCTAGGCAATACAAAGTTTATGACATCATGGCTCAGCACCATTCAAATAGTTTCATCCTTCCTTTAAAATTAAATGGCAGCTTCATACCAACACACCTGATATATTCTGATATACAGTACAAGATCTATGGCACACAGGTCAACATTCAAACAAAAAAATACTGACAATTGCAGCAGAATATAGCCAGGCTCATGAATCCACCGCGTCCATCAGCAAGGCGAAATGAAAAATGGCTCTTACACAAATCTCTGTAAACATTCACTGCCTCTTTCAGATAATCAAGCACCCATTTCAGTCAGGGAAATTGGGAAGTGATAAATTCCCTGTGTGCTGTGTGTGTGTGTGTAACAATAAATAACCAGCACGTGCCCCAGGGGCCGGGATTTCACGAGTCATTGAGCCTGTCACCAGGAGATGTCTGTCATTAGCCACAGGCAGAGCTGCTGGGAGGGAGTCACAGGTGAGCCATGGCACAGCCGGGTTCTGACACCTGAGCTGTGCAGGGAAGAACCAAGAACACCTCACGAATCTCAGCCACCAAGGGCTCACCAAGAACGGGGCTTTCTCACAGCTCCTGCTGGGACTCCACACAGGTGCAGGTGTAGACCCCAGAGGGAGTTTGAAAGCTGTAGAAAACCTCTGGGTAAGGAGCTTAGAGTATCTTTACGACTTTAAAGTCAATTTCCAACAATGAGAAATTATCTTTGGTTTTGGTGCATGGAATAGACTCAAGAGAATCTTGAAAGATGTTTCCTGCATGATGTGAAAAACTGGATTTAGATCCCATCCATTAGAGTGCAAAAGAAACCATTTAGCTAATTCCACTGTGAAATTTAAAATTCATGGTAAAGAAATATATTAGAGGCTTTTTCACAATCACAAGATGATGAAATATAGTTGAAACATGCATGTAAAATGTGTACATTTTCCCTATAGAGATAATAAATAAGCTAAATAGCCATTTTCTTCCTAATTATTTGCATAATGTGATAGGATAATGTATGCAACTAAACTCATAAATTAATCCTGAAGATTTTTGCATGTGAGCTATTTTGGAGTAGAGTCATCTTGAATTCAACCGCAAAATCAACACCAGTTTATTCTATAAAATACAGCACAGCTTGATAAATGCAAAATTATTTTTACTGCCTGTTAATCCACATATATTGGAAATGTCAAGCTTAGTGGGGTGCTAGTGCTGTGGGTATTGTTTGAAATGTGAGGATGATGGGGGCTGGAGAGCTAAAAGGCATTTTCTTGTACCAGTATTTCTTATCTTAGTGAAGGTAAAATTCTACTGTGACCTGTGCATTTTGTTCCAGATGCATCAAATGCTTCCTTCATCTTTTACTGAACAGCCTGATGCCCACCTCAGGTGCCAGCAGAGCAGTGCCAGCCTGGGACGTGAGTGCAGTGTCCATAAAACAGGATCACTTCCTGATCAGCCACGGCTCATCCAGCACGCCCTTCCTCACTGACACAGGCTGGGCCAGCAGCTCACCCAGGAGGCTCCTCTCTCTTCCAGCCTTCTCTCAAAGGAAGTTTTCAGCCTGTTACAGTGTGAGCCTCAGTTATAATTGCAAGCTGGGTGAGCAGTGCTCAAGCCCTGGCTACACAGCCCTAAGGATGCAGCAGCTCCAGAGGCGCAGGGTATGGACAGCCAGGAGTGCAGCTCCTCCCAGCTTCTCTGCTTTTTGAAGCTATTCTTGCAATGCATGAGCTGAGTGATAAAGTTAAACGTGCAAAGACACTTCAAGCTCCACCAGCAACCCTGATATTTATAGTGAGCCCTTAGTAAGCACAAATGACTCTGACTTCAACACTGACGCCACGTCTTTATCAGCTTAAATATTTGAGGATACTCAGACTAGAGAGTTTCTATTAACTCAGTACAAACCTCAAACAAACGTGCCTAAATTATCACCACCTGCTCATTGACAAGAGCCTAATTCCTCCTCCCCCACGTGTGAGACTTCAGACCTTTTAATGTCTGAACATTGACAATGTGACAGTTTTAAACTTACATCATAGAACACTGACACAGTGAATGTGCCAATTTCAAGATGACTGCCAGGAAAACATAAACTGTTTGACATTTAATAAGCTTGTGTTTTCATAGAAATACAATGTGTTCTAGATGGTTTGTTTCCATGAAAACACATGGTTAGAAACGAAATGAAAAATAGTTTTCTCAGCACTAGGCACCAAAACTTAAATTAAAAAATCATCTGACAAAAATACACTAAAAATCAAGTAGCTTAGGATTCGCATTTAGAATAAATAATCAATGGAGTGTTAAATAGAACAGCTCATGGAATTATTGTTACTTCTTTTAAAATTAGGAATAAAGATACAGTTTTGAAATTCATTTTAAAGTACCAAGAGTGCTGCATTTGATAACACAAAGTAAAGAGAACTATCACACAGAGAGAGCAGTATGGGAGAACTCTATTACCCCAACTTCATTGGCAAATAGTCTGATAAGATCCTGGTTTCTTTCCTTATCAACATTAATACTTTTATAATAGAGTGAAAAACAACTAAATATAGTATGCTGTACCACTGTGAGAATAAAGGAGAAGCTACAGCACTTGACAGTGAACAAAGTGGCTCTGAAGTGGCTCTGCTGGCTCTAAAGCCAAGGGCAGCTTTTCTACTGATTCCAAAAGACACACAACTTTCCCATTTTTTTTAATGTCACTGCACCTGTCTTTGATCATGTCTTTGAGGGGAAAAGTTTTGTGAGGAAAATGAAGAGTGCAGCAATTATAGAAGTGAAGGCTTCTAGTAAAAAGAAAAAGGTTGTTTTTATGAATATGGTATGTTCAGAGCATAGACAGTGTCAGATTTCAGTTAGTGGCTGGTGTTGCACAGAGATTCTTGGACTAACCTAGAAATGATCTTTTGAAAGAGGCTAAGAACTCATATTCTAATTTTATAATCTGGGCATGCTTATCTTGATGCATGGAAGTAGAGGTGTGATGTGTTACAATCTCACTGGAAGCAAGCAGAAATTTCAGAGATTTAATGTATCAAATATGAAAACTGCCATCATTCAGCTCCTGTGGTCTTTCCTTTAAAGACAGTTTGACCTCCTACTTCAGCTGAAGCTTCTGTTTCTCTTCCTACCTCCTGAAAAGACCTTTTGGTTGACAAAATGAGCACTACCACGTCTGATTTGGAGAGAAGCACCACGGAGGCTGCTGTGCCACTGCCATGAAGCCATTAGGAACAGGCAAGCCACATCTGACACAAAAAATAGCATTTACTGGACAATCTATAGCCACAACAGATATGCAGAGTCTTTCTTGCTTACACAGAATGTACAGAAAAAGATCCTGTATCACACTGAAGTGCTCAGCTTTGTGATTTCAGGATCTTGAGAAAAGGAAATTAGCAGTTATACATAAACCTTCCTAGAACGCACCACCACTTGCTAGGCTGGACCCCCAAGTTCAACTGCTGATTTAATCTGGAGTGAGGAAAGCAATCTATTTATAAAGCAGGAGCTGGGTTCCCACCTGCAATGCTGTCATACCACCTCCCCTCCAATACCCATGAAAAACAGCAAATTAACCCAGGGAGTTTCTTTTGTAAACAGGAGGTGCCAGGTATTAGTTTCACAAATAATAATAATAACTTTCCAAATTACTTGTTCTCAAGTTAAGGTTCTCTGTCTCTTTTAAAAGGTTCCCTCTTAGAACAGGGATTTTTTGGTGTCAACATTGTTGGCTTCTCAATGACAAAATGTTCCAGAGAAATTTGCATTACTGCTTCTAAAGACAGGATTTCGTGCTAAAATGTACTCTCAAAACAGCTGACAGTGAGGTGGTGAAGTCCTGTTGACAGGACGCGGAAATTTAAGGTTGAAGTACCTGAACTGCCTCATTTCTAGGTCAGCTCTTAAAGTCATGCCACCACCACCATCCCACATGAAGGACAACTCACCCTGCTCTGAGTTAACAACTCACCCTGCTCTGAGTTAACAAGGGCTTTTCTTACCTCCCTTCTGAAAATTGCAGGAAAAAAATTGAGACTTTCAGTGAAATATTTTTTGAAACATCTAAAGCTCTGTTTAACAGGAAAATTGTTTTTACCCAGCCTTTACTACCCTTCTGTCCTCAAACAGCATGTAAAATCATCTTTTTGAATGCCCTCTTTACTTTCACCTTTACTTGAAGGACCATAACTGGAATAAGCCACCAATATAGGCAGGGAAAAGGAAAAAGAGTTAGAGGGAAAGAAATGTGAAGACTTTAAACAGGAAACTTGCCTTATCTGTAAAGGTGCCTTTACAGCCAGCAAGTATCACACCTCCATATCAGTTAGGTAACATAACAAAGATAAGGAAACAGTTCTTCAGACAAACACTGATGAGAAGGATGGTTATCAACTGCTGCCTTTATCTAAGAGGAAATCACTAAATGCCTTTGGTCATGTAGTGGCTTTCTGAAACCAGAGGTTTCCCTACCTCTGTAGCACAGAGATTAAATAAAGGCTTGTTTGAATTTCCAAAAAACTGCAAGAACACCACCACTCTTGTGAACTGGCTTTTGAAGTTGGTGGTAAACACCTCAAAAAAAAAAAAAANTAGCATGCTACTCTTCAAGGGATGCGGAGTCGAGAGAGAGAGAGAGAGAGAGAGAGAGAGGAAATTGCTCTGCTTTGAGGGCGTGCCTACTCTGTTGTACAGCAAGTGACTGTGCTGCACCTCACAACTGATAGTTTGTGCACACTTTAAACAAAAACCTCTCATATACACAGGGGAAGCTAAGACAGATAACAGAAGTGCCTCACAAGTCTTAGTTCTTCCAGCCAAGTCATCATCCTCTTGGTCAAGGCTTCCTATTTGATTAACTTCTCATGTTTTTTACAATAACTTGTTGAAGGTTCTAGTTCTAGTTAAATTTGAGAATCTAACCATTAATGTCAGTAAGGTTAAGAGGGGAAACTTACCAAAGTCCCAAATGCAATCCCTTAAAATGGTAACTTCTATTTAGGTGAGATCTATTCCTTTGACCAAGTGAACTGTGAATCCAAACCCAGACAATAAAGTAATTTCAGGCAAGGTGACTGCAGTGGGGTTGAAGACCAAATCAAAGTTCTACTATCATGTGTTTTAAAAGCAAGAGATAAAGTAGCAATGGATATTTACACTCAGTTCAAAGGTATTCACACTGCAGGATGTAATTTTGTTACTGACATAGTCTCTCTCTCTCCTCCCCTGCATAAAACATATTTAGAAAAAGGTTATTTCGATCCTGTGACGCTCACTTCAGTGTGCACTAATCAGCACGTCAGTATATGCCAAAGCACACAGATTTTAACTATTCCTTTGTAGTGAATATACAGATGATAATTCAAAGTAAGTAATTTTGGCATTACAGAAAAATGGTGTCGTGTTTTATTGTGAATGCACTGTATTTTTTCTCATGTTTTCAACTGGAACACAACTACTAAGACTCCAGAGAACGTTTAAGTAGTCCTCAATACCAAACTAACACCAGGCACTATTTTTTCTGAGTCTTTCAGTTTAATGAAGAATTTTGCAGAAGGAACTTGTGTGTGGCCATAGTTTGGGTAAGCAGATGACCATCTTCCCTTGTGCAAATTACCAAAGCAGCTGACATTTAAGAACTCAAACTAAAGTGTCTGTCACTATGGTTTGATCCATGTAAACCTCAAAAGTCACCCTTACTCTGAACTCTAACTCATATCTGGACAAGACTATCTTTCTGCACAGTTCCCCCTCCTTGCTCTGTTGATCTGAGTTGATTTTTAAGGAGTCTGTATCCCAAATTCTCTCAGGATTCTATTTGATTTTGGGTCGATCCCTTTCTGTTGCTTTTCAGCTGCAAGTTTTAGCTCTTTAAACTGACCCACATTGCCCTTTGAAACTTTTTGTCCTTTGTACTTCATCATGTTAGGAGACTTACAGGGAGAAAAACCTGACCAGCAAAACTATATTTAAATTAGGAGCTTTAGAAATATCATCATCATTTGGTCATAGCATTAAGAACAAGCCCCTCATTAGGAGTTCAAGTGATTACCTGATCTGCCATAAGGAGCTGTCTTAGTTACTGTCTGCACCAGACTGTGCTCCCAGCTGGGTCAACATTTAAATAATTCTAGGTTGATGTGCTTAGAGAAAGGCTGCAAAACTTCCAGTATTTTCACAGTCCTTATTAAGCTTAGCTATCAACATACATTAAAGAGCCCTTTTCAGGTTCAATAGTTGTGTCAGGATGGCAAGTGCTCAAGTCTAGCAATGCACTGTCAAATAAATGAGTCTATTAGAAATGATGGAATCAGTCCCTGGATTCAAAATTCAGATAATAAAATGTGCTTTTTTTGGTTCAGATACCAACCTTGGAGAAGTCCCTATGACTGAGCTTGCTTTAGAATCATTAGAATTCAGCCTTACTACAAAAAAAATGCAGCATTGTGTTATAAACAATGTCATGAAGTGAAATTAATGTAAGCAGAAAACTCCAGAGTCTTCTCAAAGCATGAAAAAAGATAGCAGCAATACATCCAGAGAAAAAAATATCCACTTGGACTTTTGATGTTCAAACAAAAGGTATGAAGATCATGTTTTAATCCTAATTTTAACCCTAATTTAATCTCAACAATTTGCTGTATTTGGTGGCAATCCATTCACAAGGATTCACCTTTCCTATAAAGACTTGAGATGACTTCAAGGAACTGTTCAAAGCAAACCAAATGAGTCTTGCACAAGTCTTGTTTAGAAAGTACAATTATTTCTTAGGGAGCTATTGCAAAGGATGTAGTCAAAAGTATTTCCCTGTAAGCACAGTTAGAGCTGGCTAGACTAAGACTATTCAGAGCCAAAATATGCAACCCATATATTAAAGAAGAAAGTAATGAGCAATAACATTTTCTGCTTTCACATTGTTTGCATTGAAAAATATGCAGAATACAAAAGTAGATTTGGAGAAGTCTCATCTGGCAGTTTTCTGGTGCGCAAGACACTCAAAAATTGAAAAATAAAATTAACTTGATGACTGTACAAAGAACAACTCCTCCTGCTCTCAGAGTTGGATTAAAGTCTTACAATGTGAGGAATATCAGATCTTTTTAAGCTTAGATTCAGCCCATAACACAGTTCTCCTCTGTAACTAATGAACACACCAAAATTGTGGACAGCTGTTCTTAAGCTGGAAACATTAACTTCATGTAACAGCTGCAAGAGTTCTAAAGACAGGAGATTATAAAAACAATTAAAAAATAGGCAGTGCTAAGAGGGCTGATGGAAGCTCCTTTCAGCCAACAGGATTTGCTGAAGCAGCTGCAATAGGATTCAGAGCAGTCCTACACTTGCCCTGTTAAAGTACATTGCACCACAGGAGGTGTTCATGACTTCATTCACTATTTCCTACCTCAGATGAAGGGCTTTAGGAATTAAGAGACAGAAAAAAGAAGGCTACAAAACATGCAAAAGCAACTTCTGTGAAATTCTAAAGCAAAACTTGGGTATAAGAGAACACTGCAGACATTCCCAATGTATTTACTGCCTGCATCCACAAACAGTTCCAATTTATTTTTGAGTCACGTCCACAATCTTTATCCATTGACCACACCAACAGAATTTTGATTTTTAATGTAAGAAACCCCTTAATGCCCTCCTAAAGCTCTTCACCATTCCTTAAAACATGGGCCTCCAAATATTTTTTAAACATTAAAGAGAATGTCTCTGCCCATCTTGTCTGCTTACCCAGGAGTGACCAGAAAAAGAAATGAAGTGTGAGCAGAACTGGAATATACTGATTTGCAATTTACAAGTATCTGATCTATAATCCAACATACACAGACACATAAATTTTCATACTGAATTACTAACATTTTGCAAATGCTTATCAGCCTTTATTTGTTAAAATTACTTTTCAGCTCGTTTGCAGTTTTTCCCTTGCTCTGGTTTGCATGCCACTTCATTATTAAAGGCACCAAAAACCCACCAGAAAACTCACAGTAAAGTACACCCATAAATAATGGTTACAGCCAAAACCCCCAAATAGATAGAGAAGGTGCTCCATATACTCAGAACAGAACCAGAGAAGAGACCTGATATTATCTCCAAGTGCAGCTAATAGACAGAGTTCCCCATGGGACTTGCAGGGCAGTGCATTTAATTGCCTGTTCTATCAGCCTTAGAGAAAATGAAATGTTCCTTCCAAGTGTGCCAAAGGCTTGGGGCCCAGGCACATGCCAAGCTTGTGGGCAGCTAAGAGAAGATTAGAGGCAACAGGTTTGTCTCAGCTCTGACCTGTGTGTTATCCTGTGAGGACACAAATCACACATGAATAAAAATTGTTTTGATACTTTACCCATGGCTGTTTCCACATGGGTAAGGGGCTGGTCTCTCTCATAAATGCTGGAACTTTTACAGAAAATGTATTTCACCGGTGCAGAACTGCCAGGAAGAACCAGATCATCCACAGGTTTCACCTACAGCCATGTCATGGATGTCACACATCCTTATCCAGTGCCATTCTGGGTGCTCTTTCTCCCAAGCCAGCCAGAAACACTTGCTGACTTTAAAAATATTCTGTCCTCTCTGCATTATTTGACAATGCCTTCATCTTTGCCCCTGTACTCAATGATTTGGGCGTACAAAAAGAAGGCAACAAACAAGTCACTGACACAGTTTGTGTGGCAACCAAACCAAACTTTCCACAGGGATGGCCTCAAAGGGGAATTAAAGGCACAAAGTTGAGCAGCTGATGAAGAGGCTTCCTTTGGCTCACAACAGGGAAGTTTAAAAAAAAAAAAGAGAGAGAGAGAGAGAAAGAGAAAGAGAAAAAGAAGAAGAAAAAAAGAGAAGTGTAGCAGCAGTTCAGTAAAAGTTTTGAACAAGAGAACAGCCCTAGATAGCTGTCTTCAGATTCTTCATCAGGGCAAACAGTGCTTCAAGGACAAGCAGGAAAGTAGCAGCTATTTGAGGCAACTTCATTATAAAATCATTTTTAATAAGCAATCTGAACAAAGAGAGGGAATGCTCTTGCAGAGAAGCCCCCAAGGGATCTTAAGGCTGCCCAGTAAAGTTATTAGGAGGTTACACACAGGGGACCAAACAGCTATTTTATTGGCCTCAGGGGAGAGGGTTTAGTTTTCACCTGTTCTCTTTAGGCCTTGGTGCTAACAGCAGATCCTGTTAACCATCAGTTTTCTGAAGGCTCCTGTTTTCTGAGGGAAAAGTATCCTCTACTTACTTAAGTCTGCACATGGAACACATGAGGTGAAGTCGACAATGCAACGCACAGTAGATAAGTAATTATAAATCTGATCAGGAAAAAAAATCACAGTGGCTTTCCCTTTAATGCAATTAAACAAAATAACTAGCAAACGTTGAGAAGTGGCAATAAACACAATATGGAAAGTAAAATCAGAGAAGAAGAGAAATCTGGGTCTTGTGTTCCGTTAAGCTGCAAACATGAATATATGCTTGTAGAACTTTGGTGAAAAGCAGTTCTAGAGTAGCTGGATATCTGAGAAGCTGCAGAAGCTGAGAAGCTGCAGAAGCTGTCTCGTGCTGCAGCAGCACCTCTTCATTGTTCACAAGCAGTGTGCTCTTCTCAGCAACTGCTAAGAGTGAAAGACAGGAAGGAATCTGGATCCATGGATCCATTCCCTGATGCAGGAGCGGATCTCTGCCCAGGACAGTGTTGATTCCATGAACAAGACACTGCCTTTTTTGGCCCATCGTGCTGCAGCAGCAATGCACAGCACTCCAAGGTCCAGGCAAAGCTGTGGGGACACCCAAACTCTGTCACCACAGCTCTTGTCACACACAGTGGGCACGGGGCAGTCGAGCTGACCTCCCTGTGCTACAGCCAAGACTTCCCACCTGCAGTGATTTGAAACATGAATTGCCCCCTTAGTGCAGAGCTCCTGTGTACTTATCAAAGAACACTGAGCCAAGATACACCCCGAGAGCAACACCTACAGCCAGGTGAGTGTAGGAACAGCCCCAGAGCTTCCTGTGGCACTGAGGAAAGGCCTTGGCACCTCGGATGGCAGAAGGGATGGGTTTACTTCTACCCTTTGCCAACAAAGTTGCCAGTTCTTCATGCAAATGGTTTTGTTTAGTGCTAAAAATTAAAAGCACGCAGCTTCCACTTAATTTTCCAGCAGGAGCTCATGTCATTAAAATCAGCACCTAGCCTTGAAAACATTGCTTATCTACCAGAAATTAACTGAAAGGATAATTTCAGTTTAAGTAAGGAACAGTTCACCAAAATTAAGGAGTTCATACAGAGATGCTTACTGACATAATTGCTTAGAGAAAAAATCCTCTAATTTAAATATCTTGATAAATCACAAGCAGAAACACGCTCTTTCTCTCCAAAGGGTGACAATTTAGTCTAAATGAATGAGGCAGTTGTCACTTCTGGCCTCAGCTCAGAAAAGCCCTGATGCACACTGTGGTGCCAGGGAACTGTAGGTGCACTACCTGCAGAAGCTGAACCCAGTGAGCAGCCCCTAGCTGAAAGCAGCACCAGGTTAACCCAAACCTCTGCAGGTCCCCACCTCTGCTCTGAACCAGTCACTCAGAGCCAGGGCTCCTGGTTCTTTTCTGCTGCAGAACAACATTCCAAAGGAGCTCTGGACAGAAAATGGTGAGGAAGGCTTGTAAAATCTATGCATTTTTTACTACCTCACAAGTGCCAGGTAAGCAAATGACTGAATGTATCTGGCCATCAGTGCAGATATGAACTCCAGCTATGCAATCAAACTCCTTCAAGGCTTCTGACTGTGGCTCTTCACAACTCAAATAGTGAAGAGAAAGAAGATTCCATTACATCCTGGATTCAGTACAATACTGGCCTTCGGGTGCATCTGCAGGAAACTCCTACCTTGAGAGGCAGTCAAGTTCAAATTCATTTAGGAAAGTCAGTGCCCAAGACAAAACAGGGGTCTGATTTTCCAAAGAAGAACAAGGTGATTGATTTGTGTGATAGCTCTGAGTCACAAGTGGTCTGGTAGAGGCCATGAAACTAATTACATGCAGTGTGGCAAGATTTAGATTTAAAATGCCAGAAACAAAGTACTATACAATTAAGGACAGCCTAAAGCCCAGTTGGTCAGAATTAAATGCCAGGTCCTTTGCAGCCTTCTGTTTTCCAGAATTTCAGATTTTTATCATCACTGATACAATGATGCCTTTCTGAATTTGAAAAAAGGATGAAGTTGTGCAAAGTTACAATTCACTTGGAGTATTTTTCTATTCAGAGCATGAGACAGGCCAGAAAGAGGGTTGTTTTACAAATATTTCTGCCAGTCAAATGATCAGAAAAGAATCTAAATGTCAGTCATGTCTTTCTCGAGTCAAAAAAGAACTGAAAGACCAGAAGTCCCACTTTGTATGGAAGATGAGACAGGACTTGTCCTCTACCATCTGACAGACTATAGCTTATCTAAAGTGATGGTTAACCTGACAAATAGCCATGTGAGCTCAAGAGAATAGTTCTACAAACAGACAGAAGGCATGAATTTTTTCTTCAAAAGCCCATTTAATCTTAAACTTGAACTGAGCAAAGAAGGGCATTTTGGGGTGGATAACATTTATTCCCTCAGTGCTCCTTGGAACACTATTGCACTCCCTGTTTAAAAGTGTCAGATTTTGCAACATTTAAACTGTGACAAAGAGAAAATGTGGAGAAGAACCAATGAAGTAGAATACTTGGATAAAATGAGTTACCTCAAAAAGGGTAAGAATTTCTCAGGTTTTACACAGTTAAATTATGAAAGACCTGCATTTCTTCAGCACTACTACATTCCACAAATATTAAGCTATTGTTAGATTCAGAACTACCTGAGCACCTGCCAGCAGCACAGGAGTTTGGTTTCAGCTGACAGGACACTTCAGTCACAGACTAATGTCAAGAAGGGGATAAAATGTACCCAGACCCTCAAACAATAAACTCAGGAAAAATTAAGTACTGGAGACAGACTCTCACCAATTTCAAAACCTGCACAATTAAAACAGCTGTTAGGGTGAAGTCTGAAAAGGATTAATCTGATGTTTGAAGCACATCATGTATCAAACTTTCTGGCACTATCTTAAAACATATTTTTTTCTCCACTAATTTCTTTCCTCTTTTCAACTCATTTTCTCCACTCCACTTCTTTCTCCCTAATTAAATCAAAGGTCATTAGAAGTAAGTGGTAGTTTAAAGTAAGTCAACACCCTCATATGCCACACATCATAAATTTGGAACAAGACAATTTCATCCATGTTTCTAAAAATCAGAGCAGACAATGTATATACGCCACACAAAGTGTTTGCAAGAATGTTTTTTGAAATTTCTTTGCAGAAAACTTACTCTATATAAGTTCATTTGGATAAATTGTTTATACTGATACAAAGTGATAGGCAAATTCTAGATCATATCTTGGGTGCACAAACTCTTTCTCTGTCATTTGTAGTTGATAACAACTTGGACTTTTGTAATTCTTGTATTTAGCTGTCTTATTTAGGTGTTTTAAACTAATTTTTTTCCTAACTCGTTCCAAAACTGTGAATTTTATTGGCTACTTTTTCTATTCAATTAAAAAACCTAATTCAAGGCAATAAGGGGGGAAAATAGCTTCTTATGCATGATGCTGAAGTGCCAAAGATGCACAATTTACATCCATTCCTACTCTATGAGAATTTGTCATAACAGGAATGAATTCTAAAACAACTTCAACCAAAACAGAATGAAACCTCATACATATTTGCTAGCAAACGTAGCTTACATTTTCATCATGCCAATTACAGCCTATTGCTCCTTCTATTTTAATCCCTTCTTAATGGGCAAAGCTTATCTTCCCATTATTCAGGCAACTTTTCTGTTCATGCTTCAGCAATTGCATGACAACTGATTAACAAATCGGGGAACTACTCTTTGACAGTTCTCTTAGAAAAGCACAGAGTTCTCAACATGAAAGACACTGGAACCCTAATTTCTGTTTGAACTAGATGAAAGGCCTTGTATGGTGAGCAGTACTAATCATCTCTCACAGCTGAGAAAAACATCTTTTTTTCATCACAAGCCTGAAACAGCTTCAGCTGAGATACAGGGTGACAACAGTGCACCAGTCTGGTGTGGCTGAGGAGCCTGATCCCTGTGTCTTTAGTCTGTGGTCACTACTTCATCTTCCCTACAAAATTCCCAGTGCTGGAGCTGTGGCTGTGTGGGTCAGTTTGTGGCAGTGCTGTGCAAAGCCCAGGGTGGTTCTGGCTGATTCCCAGGGGGGTGTTACAAACCACCCTGCACCTCTACACAAGAGAGCCCAGGACTGGCACAAACACCCAGCTGCTCAGCACCTCCAGAGAGGGGGTGGCCCCTGCCAGGGCTGGCCCTGGGCAAGGCTGTGCCAGGGAGCTGGACACTGCCTGGCCTGTGGATACAGGGAGCACTTCAGTGTCCTGTGCTGTCAGCCCCAGTCAGCACGAGCTCAAATATTCACCAGAGATACCAGGGTCACATTCTGCCTGCCTTGGAGCTCTCATTAAGTTCAAGAAAACCACCATTCAGCCACACAGGGTCTAGCCCTCAGAATGCAGTCAGCAGCAAGCCCACCTAAGCAAAGGAGGATCAACATGCTCTAAAAGTTGGAGATATTTAAAATTTGTTTCAAAAGTCACACTGATCAGCCTCTCATTTGAAATTCTCAAATCTGCTTTTTAACTCTATGCAGTGAGAATTCATCATCTCAAGTCAGATTTTTCACTCTGTGAGTATTATAAAACCAGGAAAGAAATAAGAATGAAAGCCATGTAAGACACTTTATGACACCCTAAAAGCTGTGGTGTAAATACTTCAAAATGCATAAAAATGCATATATATTTGTAAATTTTGAGCAGCCTAGCACCTGTTTTTGAAGAGGGCTTTCATGAGAGTAATAGTCTCAGCTTTAGCCTACTCCTGTTTCAGATCCTGGGCAAGTACAATTCGTGCACTACCAGATTTCCAAACCTTCACAGTATCTGAAGAATCTCAACATATTCCTTCAGCTACAAATCCCAGTATTTTCTCAGAATTGTGCTTTGAGCTCCCTGCAGGGTAGATAAGAGTTGATCCCCAGAAATGATGTCTTTGAAGAGGCTTTGGAATAAATGTATGTCTAAGTAAATGCACACATCCACAGCCATTCCCAAGGTCACCACTTATGGGGGCTGCTTGCTTATATGGTTTGAGAGCAAAACAAGAACCTCCACTTTTTCACTGAGTTCCTTAAGCACAAACAGAGAATGATTTGTCTTATAGATTAGTGCATAGGAAGGGACAGAAGATGAACAATCAAATTATTTTGATCTGAATCATACTGCATATATAACAGACATAAAAATAACCATTCTCTTCACCTGTATTTTCTGGATATGTTAAGTATCAGCCAGCTGTAAGAGATACAGTACAGTAAGGAATTCTGCCCTTCCTCACAACTTTCTTTTTCTGCCCTCTGACTTAACAGATATGTGAGTATCACATATACACATACACATTGTACATTCCAACATCACTCTGGGTGAGGACTGAAACCTCTAAGGCAGAAAAACCACCAGAATTTTTGAAATGGAGCTTTCTCAGGCCAGACTAACACCAAACAGTCTGAGCACCACAGCACGGCCTAAGAGAAATTCCATTTGTGAGAGAAGGCCAAATCAAAAGATATTACTTACATGTGTGAGTCTTCTTTGTTACAGAAATACCTGTAGGGAAGAAACGACACCAGTGTTAGCAAAGCAACCACTGAGTAAATTCTTTTGACATCTAATTCATCATTAATCTATTTCATCAGACACACAGCAGCCAGTCTAAAAGAGGGATGAAAATTGCCATGATTTGTACGTTAAAGGTGGAAGGATCTCCCCTCTGTGAGAAGATTTTAATGGTATATTCTCTGCTCACACCTCCCCAGTAAATGTTCCAACATGCAATGCATATCTCCACACTGCTGGTTCAAAACTGGAGCTGATACAAAAAGAAGATAGCAGTGATGCTGTGGAAGCCCCCTTTATTTTCCATGGCCACACTCCTATTAACCAGTGCCCATTAAACCACCCAGACAGAATGGATTTGAGCAGCACAAGTCATTTGCTGTGTTATTAAGTTCAAGCAGTTCCTTGATGGCAAGCTGTAGCTTATGCTCATTAAAACCAAACAAACAGTTCTCTCAATATGACTATTGCTTGCTGTAATTCCAAGCCAGATGCAAAAATCTCCAAGCTGTTAAAGATAGACTTTCTGAAGTAATAAAGATGTTTTCATGCTAGACAGGCATGTGGCAGCAATCACCAACGATGGTCCAGTGCCAGTGAAATTTGAGAGGCATTTCAAAGAAAGCAACAGAGTGAACAGAATGAGGCAAAATTCATAATACCAAATAAAGATAAAATTAACTCTGTTAAATGTCATTGGAATTCATGCTTGAATACAAACAATATTGTCTCCACTTTAGTAGATAACTGGTGACTTGCTCAGACCCATCAGTATTTAAGCTTCACTCTCCTTGGGGGTAATTTTATGAGATGATGAGAAAGAGGTTACTGGAAGCAGTACAAGTATTTGAAACATTTCATTTGTGATCGAGGCCTGTAATGAAATTTTGGAACTGGGGTTGTCTGGCTTAATATTCATGAAAGAGAGAGAGAGACCTGAATCTCCTTTGCTACCCTCCAACTCCTTCAACCATCTCTTCCAAAACAAATTACTATGGAAAGAAATAGACTTTCAGGTTTCGTGGTTGCATCTAAGAGAGGAAGTAAATTACAATAACTCAGAAAAATGTAGACACCTTATTTACAAATCCAGAGCTAACTTCCAAAGCAGTTTTCAAATTATTCGTGGTTTTGATAGGTACAGAAAACCCTAGTGCAAATCCCAAATATTGAGCTATCAAGTTTGACATAACTGTCATGAGTTTTTTTAAAATTGGCATTTTGATTTTGAACTACCAAAAGCTCTACAGGTGTGAGCACTGGGACCTTTGTTTTCCCTGAACAGAAAAGCTAAGAGGCTTCAGGCTTTGGGAAGGGAAGTTCTGAGTAGCTCCTTTGGGCAGTTTTGTAAATGTGAGACACTGATAAGCAATTGACAGAAATCAGAACACTAAAACTTGATAATACATGCATATTAACTTAAATTGAAATGCCCTGGCCAAACATGCACATGCCTCACACAAGGAATTAGGGTTATAGCCACAGACTCTAGAGCCAAGGTAAACAATAAAACCAAAACAAACCTCCCAAGCATAACAAAAATAAACCCCTTTAGATACAGGTATCTACAACAGGGGGAAAATTCATGCTTGAAACTCATAATTTGTAAGAGCAAAACTTGGGTTTTCATTCCAGCCCAACCATTCCTGGCTGGCTCAGAGAGGGGACAGGACAGGACAGGACAGGAGGGTGTGACAAGGAGGCGAGCACTGGTACAGGAACAACAGCTTTGGGCAAGAAGAGGGCCCAAGTGAGAAGGAGCAGAGAGATGTGAAGCACCTAGATCAAAAAGCATTAATGGTATTGATGCAGCTTTCAGTATGAGTGCAAGCCCCTCTCTCTAGGTTTTTCCAAAGGTCTGCCTCACCCTGTGAACTGGAAATTACAGCTGCTCTTGGGCCATTGGCTTTTCCACCAGGGAAGAGCATCTTTGATGCTGTTTGACTTCTTGAGTGACCCCTGAGCAGCAGGTACAGCTCCTGGCAGCATCCTCATCTTCACAAACTGTCCTAACATCCCCTTGGCAGACACTCTTGCCTTGCCCTTGCCTATCTGTCTGATTCCTACATTTTTGAGGATGTTTTCTGGAATAGAAATGCAGAGGAAAAGGTCTTAAATCCGAACACCATTTGCAAAACTTCCTCTCTCAACACTAGTGCTAATAAATAGATACAGCAGTGCTCTTTCAGCATTATGGGAGCCATATGTGTACTTTTCTCAGAAAATAATGCTCTCTGTAAAATCACTTTGAACAGAAAGTGCTTATGCTGTCACTTCTGATTACTCACAGCCTCTTCACAATGGGATTTGCCACAGCACAAAACAGACTTAGCTGTATTCGCTGACTGAGGGCCCACTTTCCCTGATACATGAAACACTGCACTGATGGAAATATTAGTGCTTATATTTTTCTACCTTTTTTTTTTTTTTAAATGTGAGATGTGTCGTGGGTTTTTCCAAATCAGATGTTTCCATAATAAATACCGATTATCATCTGGTAAAACCTTTTAGCTGGTTTATGCAGATATTTTTAGATAACGTTTTAAAGCAACAGCTTAGAGGTAGATACTTTTGCATCATCTTCATCATTCCACTGGTGGTTGCACTGAAAACAAAGTATTTAGCTCTGAGCTGTGGTTTTAAAGCAGCGGCAATCTGTGGAACAAGGATAAATGCTGCCAGTGAGTTCAACAGGATTAGCTTTAAATTAATCAGTAATCTTCACCGACATAAAATAAATTATCAAGTTTTAAGTAGCCTTCCTTCTCACACAGGTAACTCTAAGCAACTAGAAAAACTGAGCAAAAAAGGGACCAGCCTGTCCAAAAAGTGACTTTAATTAGATACATTATAACTAGTGATTTAAATATAGACACTGAAATGCAACACTGTGATCAGGTTTCCTTGCACTGCAGGAAGCCAATGACTGCTATTCAGAACATTCAAGGTAGGCAATAATAACCTAGAAATGAGTGTATTGTGGAAAAAAAAAATCAGTCAGAAAACCACTTAATGTAAAAAGGGGGAGTTACAAGATCTCTGGCTGTCTCTGGGCCAGGGCTACATCCCACTTGCATCTACATGTCAATGCCTCTCCTGTGCAGTCAACACATCAGTGCTCTTAAAATCAACAGGGTCTCCTGAGAAACTGATTGTGCAAGCCCAATGTACAGCAGTAACTTTCTTCACAAGATCAGGCACGATTATCAAGGATTGCTCCTGTTTGTAAATATTTCTGGGGCAGGACCATCAGTTTATGCAGATTTGAGTACACGCTGTAGAATAAAACCTAAACCCCACACATCACTGAAAGACATAGGTTTATTTTTAATAAGTAGAGCACAAAGACCCTACTGATTCCTTTAAAAATGTTGCTTAATATAAAATCCCATTTTTAAATGTGTTTCATTTCAAAATGTGATAGGCTGGGGAAGTGACTGGTTACCAGTATTAGCACTCTCCTACCCTGCCAGCATTCCATTCTCACTGAACAACAAATATGAAAAACGTAGAGAGGAAGAAACACTGTAACTTCAGTGTTGCTGATACAGAAAGACTTCCTGACTTAACCACCTAGACTTCAAAGTAAAGCAAAGGAAATGTCATGAAAATACCACAGTATATCACTGCCATGGTTATCAGTGAGTGAAAGTTTCAGTATTACAGTTATCATAGAATGTATCACTTCTGCAGTGCAATTTGACATTCCTGATCAACATCGAATCTCAAACAAATTAACTTCTTAGACTTTTCATCATGGCTATGCAATGCTCTTTACAACAACAATCAATTTTTCTTTCTAAATGAAAAGAACTTCTACACCATTCCCTTTCCCCCTCCCACTAACAGTATGTAATTTGCCATGATGGGTGGTATTTACAAAAATAGCTTGCTGGATGCAATGAACTTTGAAAAGAGTATCTACCAACAGAGACAGGATATTCTTTTGCAAGCAGTTAGCCTGACTGACCTTCACTAGCCAACTTCAAATAGAGATAACAATGTCTTCAAGTACAAAAAGAGACTCAGATATTTTATACATCATAAGCTATTTCTCACAGTTGCCCATCCAAATAAAGCAGCATAATGAAACACTGCTTACTCTGTGAACCCAGATCCCTGCTGCTGTTGTACAGTTGTCAGCTTCCCATATTTCAAGGGGAAAACACACTTTGATGTACAGAAAGATAAGTAAAAAGGCCTTTGTCTGGCAGAATACATTACTCTGCAAAATATCAAAGAAGAATATTCTTGAGTGCAATTTTCTAAAACCTCCAAGAAAGCCCTCCCTCAAAAGTCTGTATGGACAAACACAGTGAGCACCAGCAGAGCTCACAACCAACCTCAGGACTTGTGTTAAGCACCCCGGTGCTTCCCTCTGCTCTGCTGTCTGCGTC
Organism: Hylia prasina; assembly: GCA_013397195.1. NCBI lineage: Eukaryota > Metazoa > Chordata > Aves > Passeriformes > Sylviidae > Hylia > Hylia prasina. Next base: position 118,790 of record VYXD01006453.1, read on the forward strand.
CAAAGCAGGTGATCAGGTTAACACTGCTCTGCTGACAGCACATGCTGCAGGTGCCCTGGGTATAGGATGCTCTGCTCACGTGGGTGTATGTATCAATGTATGTTTTGGGGGTTTTTTAACTTTCTCCTACCCTCCCCTCAAGCCAGTATTAAATCCCAGCATGGCATTTTAGGACGCATTGGAAATCCCAGGGGTAAGAAACCCCAAACTTTAAAATTTTAAACTCTAAGCCTCCTGCCTGACATATTGTGTAAAATCAGAAAGAAAACATATTACAAGCTTGGATCCCACTGTGTTTCATCCTGTCACTCCAATTCTTCTTTACTGTCACCACACAAAGCTGGCAATTACGGCAGAAGATTATATGTAACATTGGGGCACTTGCAGAGAACCCACCAAGGCAGGATAATAGATTTAGGTGTATTCAGAAAGGATTTCTTTCTCTCAGAAACTTTAATAGTGGTTTCTATTTCAGTCTGTATGGAGCTCTGGCTTAAAGGAGTTTTGTGATCCTTGAGGACTACTGTTGACACTGACCAAGGTGAAATAACATATATATAAATACTGCAAACACCATTTAAGTGAATTTACCAAAGGAAAAGCATGTAGCAAAACAGTGTCCTTGTCTAGGACAGAAGAGCTGTTAATGATGATCAGCACACACTACTGAAAGTACTCCAAGTAATTTCACTAATTTGTTTCAAAACTAGACTCTACTGCTTACAGTTCACTCAATAAAAAATTAAAATTAGATTCTAGGGTAGCATGGATCAAGGACAGGAGCCACTAGGCATGTATGAACAAGGAAGCTTTCCAAAATTATGACACCACCCCTCCACAATAAAACCAAACCCAAACACCTCTTCTTAAAAAAACCCTCAACTTAAAATATGATGACAGAAGTTTTTAAACATTCCAGATTTTCCCAGACCTTTTCACATCTTTAATGGAAAAGGAAAGATCTTACCAAGTGAAATAAGTATCAGATTTTTTCAGCAAGTCTAGATCAATCACACTCTCAAGTCCATAGGTACATTACAAAGCCACAAGAATCAATGTTGACCTAAGTGCTTCAGTACTGACAAACACCCTGACCTTTCTATCCTAAGATTCATAGCTGTTCTTACTTCTATCAGCAAATTATTCACAGCTGTATTTTCAAGGGGTTCCTTTAGTCACATGGTTATGTTTATATATTAATTACATTTACTGCTTGAATAATTTGATTATAGCTGAATTAGCTACAGAAAATCTTCCAGAAGACAATTTTTTCCTTTTTACTCAAATACAGATACAAAGTATTTGAAATAATCAGATTAAAAAACCCAAGGATGTTTTTAAAATGTTTTGATATAATTTTACTGAGGTAGATGACTTTTTTAGCCCTTGGAATTCAGACTGGCTTCCTACTTCTGAGGGTGACTTCCTGCATCATCCAGGCATTTTATGATTTCATTTTTCAGCAGCTGACAGCCTCCTCTACCTTTAAAGTGAGAGCAGTAGCTGTGAAAATGTGAATACAAATGACTTCTTTCCAAGTTACAGAGTATTCATAAGAGAGAAATCACCACCATCCTGAGTTGTTACCTGTATAACTCACAGTTAAAAGAATTCCCTGCTCTTTCTAGATTTTTCCCAAATAAAGAATTCTTAGCAGACTTCAAACTGATCTTCTGATACACAACTGCTCCCATTTGTAAAGATGATGAACTTTAACCATTTCTTCTTTCTTGCACAACCTCACTGAGAGTCCCTCTGAGCCTTAACATATTTTTGTCCTCACAAATAAACATTGCCTTACATTGGGAAAGAACAATAAAGAATCTGCATTAATTAGCCATAATGTGCTTACATGACAAATGTCACCAGAGTAGATGAAATATCCATCCCACATTTATAGTGTGTTCCACACATTAGAAGTCAAAGATAGTTCAGAACTGTATGTAAGACTGTTTCCATCAGAAGTCTTTATAGGAAGACCACAAATCAGCTTTGTTTTAATGTTACTTGTTACACAACTGACTGAGTGAATCACAAGGATTTCAAAACAGCCTTGCAGAGCAGCGCAGTTACATGGACAGAATCCAGGCCAATGTACAAAGTTGCACAAACTCCAGCAAGCTCCTCCAGTCCTTGGGACGGACAAACAGGGTGGAGGAAATCCAACATTTCCTAAAAACAGTCACAGACTTTCTGAGTATTGTACCTTTGCTTGAGCCTTGCTGCAAGCCCCTGTTTCACAGAGTTTATCAGTGACGCAAGAGCCTTGGCAGGAGCGTGGCAGGCACCACTGTCACTCTGGTTTTGAGGATTTTTCTAGGCCCTCTGATTTGTCTTTCATATTGGAGTCAGAATTTTTACTTTCCCGCACTTTTTACTATAAACAATAGCTTTGTTTTCCCAACTGTCCTGCGTTGTTTACTTATTTTTAGGTAGGAGGAGAAAGTTGATTGACAGTTGTCTTGAGCAGTGTGGCTTGGGAGGGGGGGTTTCATCCTCCAATCCACAGGCACCTTTGGAAATGTATAAAATTGAGTTTTGTAAATAAACTCAGGCTTTTTCTGCTTTGCTCATCACCTTGTCCTTGTGAAGTTCTTTCATGTTGTGTTGTAGCAGGCACCACTCCTTTTCCCTGCTGTGACATTCAAAGAACAGAGTCCCCTTCAGCTGAAGGCTCTGTCCTATCAGCACATTAACAGGAACAATTTGTTTAACTCACATTAGATATATGGGCAAGAAGCTCTGCAGTGTGTGCAGTCCCCTGAGGGGAATCAACCATCGAATCATTTAGGCTGGAAAAGACCTCCAGGATCACAGAGTCCACCCATGGCCTACCCCTGCCACTTTTATCCCTGAGCCGTGTCCCTCAGGGCCAGCCCTCACTGCTGGCCACTCAATTCATGACTGCAGCCCTGCCTCAGTGCGAGCCTGGCCAATGAAAACTTCCCAGCAGGCGTGGACATGGCACAAGGAGCAACATTTCTGCAAACTTCTGCTTGCAGATCTTAGCAGGAGTCAAGCAGCAGCAGGTTTGGCACATGCACGTGTTCATTTGTGTGCTGGAGTCCCCACAGTGCACACCACTGGACAGGCAGGACGGGGCCTCCATTCTCCTCCATTGTGAAGCGTTAAATTACTTTCTGTCTGCTCCCCCAGACATCCCCTATCAGACACCTCATTCAAGGACACTTTTCAAGTCATTTCAAAGCAACGTTTCACTTAAACATTGCTCTTATCAAAGCCTTTTAGGCCGCTTTGTTCAAGACTGACAACCTCACATTTAAAGGCATGAGCCTGGCCTCCAAGAGTTGAGGGTATTTCCATAAAATCCAGAAAATTGTCAAACTAGAAATAAAACGGAGGGTGGGGGCTTCCTGTACGTTACCCCAGGCCAACCGTGCATGAAATCAAAGTGTCCTTCGAGCAGAACTGAAATTCTCAGAGAGAGGCCCAGGACCTGCGATACCAGCTGAGATAACAACCACAAGGCTGCAGCAGTCCTGATTACACCAAGCCTCACCTCGAGGCAGTCCCTCTAGATGGGAGATAAAGGAAGCCTCAATGCCCCAATTCTGTGCCTTCAGGTAGCTGGAACTGCCACGTGAACATCTTCACACAGACTGCCAAAGCTCCTTCAGTACGCAAACAAAACCAAAATGTAACAAAATCAAACGGCTGCAGTCCTTTTTACTCACAATTTGTGCAATGTTAATTCATTATTTAAGAACATTGCCAAGCTCAACACATTGCATTATGACTTAAAATTATCTGATGGACATTCCTACATCAGGCAAGGGAAAAAATGGGTTTCTGTTTAGAACACGCTTCCAGATAAATTGTAGATTATTTTTCTTATTATTCTACCCTATCGTATCTTCCAGTAAAATCTGTTGGTTTTAATGTATCCGTTCATCTGCTATGCTCTCACTGACCCTTTGGAGATAACCAATGAAATGTCTGACCAGAAGAAAACCTGTTCATGAGTTGTGCATAAGTAGGATATGATCATAAAACTCTGCCAATGCTGGCACAGAAAGCAACTGGTCAGTAGATAGGTGACCTGTTGCTGAGTTACATCCAAGTGTTTTCCTTCCTTTTGATCTCAGTCAAATAGGTTTGCTTCTCTTTAAATAAAGAAATCATCATGACTGCAGGATGCAGGGAAGTTACAAAGTAATTGGAACTCGCTGTATATACACTGGCTGTGTGTTTACCTGAGAGATGGCATTTTGAGCAGCACAATCCCCCCGATACAACACTGAGAGGGCTCCTCTGCCGAGCTGGAGGAAGGTTGAAGGACACCATTGAGTGATTTATCAACCCCATTTGCTCTGACATCCAAGTTGCTCTGGGACATCTCCGACCCAAAAATAGCCACAATAAAGTCTGGGTTAACTTTTGAGAACAAGCAGGAATATCAAACAAGGTGAGATGCTTGCAAACAACCAGCATTCTTTTTTGTTTTGGTCAATTCCTTCTTGAACTGACAAACAACCTGGGCAACTGCACTTTACCATGTCACTCTTGTGACGGACTATAGGTAGAGATGTAATGTTTGCCAAGATGTGAGGAATTCAGTCAAAAAAGCCTAACAACGACACTCAGGCAAATCCCAAAATACTAAGATTCATCCCACACTAAACAGCAGGCAACTCTGCTATAGGTGTTTCCCTTGGTGTTACTGGGTTGGCTTTTCTGCAGCACTTCCCATCATCAAGTTAGTGCCTCTATATCCTCAAAAAGCAAACCCTATCTGCAGTTTACAGACAAAGAAACAGAAGCTAAGTAGTTACATAACTACAAGTCATGTATTTATAAACTGGGCTGCCTGGCTTATAGCAGCAATTTCCATTTAAAAACTCCCCAAGCAAGAATTTTCTCACTGCATCTTTCACAATCAGTTCATGACTTCATCAAGATGACTGAGATACCACAAAATAACCAATCTAACATGTCTGAGGACCAGAATTTTAATGTGCATCTCATACTGCAACCCACACCTATTTTAGAAATTAAATTTTGGCCTCTATTTTGGAAGTAGTTCCTGTGCTAAGGTCACAGTATTACTTATGTGCTAAGATCTCACAACAAATACACAGAAAATAAATGTTTACTGAATGTTCTTCAAATCATCCTGTAGCGTAAAATAGATAATCCCACATTGACTACAGAGGATTCAGTGTTGTTTTGTAGATTTTTACAGGATTTAAAATGACAGCTGTCTCATATGGTGGTTATTCCTCCCTGCAACCCCTTTCAAAATCAAAGTCCATTAGGCTGGTTAAATTCCTTTGTTTGTCACAGTGACTTTCATCTATTTAACATCTTGGATAAAACTGGCCCATTGTGCATCAAATCAAGCCAGCTTTGGGTATCAGGTTCCTACTATAACTATTTTAAATTTCTTTGAAAGGTCATCAATATTTTTAATAAGGAGCATATTTTCTTTGCTCTGCTTTTCTGCAAAGTATTTATAAGGGAATATTTTTGATCTAGAAAAATTGATTCCTCACACATTATTTTATCAATCTAACCAAATACTTTAGCTGAAAAGTGCTTGTACATTTGCCTTTCAGTATTCTTCTGAGGCTGTCTCCTATCACAGTAACTTTCTCCTCTTTTTTTTAATATCAAAATACACTGAGGTCGAGTCTCAACTTCTCACTGCTTTGCTCTCCTGAGGAAAAGAAGTAAGATTCTATTATGTTGTCCTCAACAGCTGCAATGAATGAGGGGAAAACAGGGAGAGAGAAGGATTTGTGCTAGAAGCTCATGCAAAATTCGAGACTTGAATATAGCACAAGTAGCACTTCAACATTTCAGACTCCTTCAGAACCAAGATCCCAGGAGAGTTGAGTTTAAATCACTAAACTTATTTCAGGAAAGTGGAGAATACTCTGGAGAAAAGTCTGTCGACTCCAGCAAAATTAATAAACTGGTTGCTCCTGATGTGAACTACATTTCTTGACAGGAGTTTGACAAATTTCTAATTCCCTCTTAGCTACTTGTGAATGCTGCACTTGTTGCTCCTTTTTAACAGTTATTTAATACTATGGCACAACAGAAGTAGTAAGAATTGCTAAGTTTCACTCACCTTGCACTTTCAGTGCCAGTTATAAAAAGGAAAACTATGACCTTCCTCAATGTCTGTCAAAGAGCAGCCTATTCTTTCCTGATATTAAATGGTCATGGACAGAAAAAGTATGTAGCCCCCATTGGTGACTCTGTTTAAAGAAATCAGAATTAATAAATGGAAACAAATCTCAAATGAAAAGTCTGTAACGTTATGCATTTTTTTCTAAAGACAGGGCCAGTTGCCTCATATTTGCTGCAAATCTAAACAGAATTAGTGGCACTTAGTTGTCACCTAACTATATTTATTTAGCATAACAACACTAAGTTTGGATGGACACTCACTTTTCAGGGGTTTTCTTTTTTCATTCTTATTAAAGAGTATCCCTGGATTTGCTTCCATGTGTTCAGGGTTTTGTAGTGCTCACTGCACTGCTGTCATGGCTGGTGATGCACACGACAGTCAAAACCTCTCCCTGTACTCAGGGGCTACTGGGAAAGCTTAATTCCTTTACAGAGCTGATTATGCTCTAGAGTTCAAATGCAGCTCATAATGTATGTTCTAAGAAACAGAGTAAAGCCTTAATATGCCCTTGACCAAAAGTATGTTTGAGAGTTTTTCTAATAAAAGTGCCTGTGAGATGTGTGAATTACATTGATCAAGGTAGAATGGAGTGGATTTTCTTTTTCCAACATATACCAAAAAGGGGTATATACCATCTCAGGAAGATCCTAAGAAGATAAGCCAAATCAATGCCCCCAAAATGATGTAGTTACTTCACAGCACAAAGGCCCTTTTTATTGCTGTAAGGTAAAGTTTTGTTTACTGTAACTATAGGATTAGAGAGCACAAATCCCACCCTGATGTACTTTTCGCTTACATTAAGGCTCTGGTATGTCTGTAATTGTGTGGCAAGGTTAATGGTTATGCTTCCCAGGATCCTGGACCTGGGAGCTCCTTTCCAGTAAGTAGGAAAGATCTTCCATGAGGAAATGAAGCTTTTCTACAAAGTTCAAGTCAAACAGGAAAATGCCTGCTGTGGATAGAGGAGGGAAGAAAAGGTCACATTACATTAAGAAGTGTCCTAAAAGACTGCACAGAGACGTGCTGTACACAAACCCAATGATCACACCACAGCTACCATCACCTGGAACTGGGCACTCAGCACCTGTTACTCCTGCGTGCTGGCAGCTCTGCTAACAGGGAAATGTGTTCCTGTTTGTTGACCCTCTGTTCCACCACTAAAAATGTGCAATTTCTGACTGCAGCGCACCCAGGCTTCACCTGCAGATCTGTGGGACGGGATTTGCAGGGCAGCCCCGCTGCCTACCAACTTTGAGATGATCTGGCCAAGTCATTCTTGCCTGTTTGTTCTTTCAGATCTGAAAGGTTTCTTGTCTTTTATACATCACACTCAAAGGACAGCAGAGCACCTCAAACAAGTATTTACCACTTTCAATACTCACATCAACTTGGCACTGAAAAAAGAAAGTTAATTTTAGATAAAAGCACCAAGCAAAATTCTGCTTCCAGCACATGTTTCAGACTGACTTCAGCCTTTTTCTCTGCTCTGTGCACTGACCTCAGTGAAGCTGTGGCTGTCCTGTACCTCTGCTCACACAGGGGGGGAAGGAGCCCGTGTTGGTGTGGTGCCATGAGAGGCACAGCAGGGCTGAGCCTGCGGGGCTGCAGCTGCAGCAGGATGCACCGGGGCCTGCGGGGCTGTGGCAGCATGCACTGGGGCCTGCAGGGCTGCAGCAGGATGCACTGGGGCTGCAGCAGGATGCACTGGGGCCTGCAGGGCTGCAGCAGGATGCACTGGGGCTGCAGCAGGATGCACTGGGGCCTGCAGGGCTGCAGCAGGATGCACCTGGGCCTGCAGGGCTGCAGCAGGATGCACCAGGGCCTCCCAGGCTGCAGCAGCATGCACCAGGGCCTGCAGGGCTGCACTCACGCTCCAGCTTTGCCAGCAAGTGACTGCGCAACCACTGCACAAATTTGCATTGTCCCTACATGTTATAATCTCCTCCCAACAAACACGTTGATTCAGTCTGATTCTTCCTCTTTGCCATATCGGTCATTAAGACAGTGTTTCTAAGATGGATCCTGATTCTTGATACGTTTGGATCCAATTTTATTCATTCTTGCTTCTTAATGCTTAAAAAAAATGTTCTGTAGAGCTCGAAATCACTGGGGAAAGTCACAATGAAAAGATTTCATTTTGAAAAAATAGGGAAATTTTGTTAAAATATAGATATTATTTTTAGTCTATTCTGTATTTCATATCACCGTTTACAACACCTACCAGAAACTGTAACTATCTCCAGCCACATTTAGCCAGCAAAATTCTTTCCTTAAACCTTCTGTTCCCTGAAGACAAGGACTCCCTCAGGAATACAGCAAGAGCTTTTACAAATGTTTGGAAGCAATATGAAGCTGTGTACCAGTTTAAAAAAAAAAAGGCATGAAAATATTCAAATAATCCACATTATTTATTCTCAGGGCTCCAGGGAAATTAACCAAGGGTGGGGAAAAAGGCATAACCTTACTCCTTTACATACACAGTTCAAATTTACCAGTATTAGCAACTGAAGCTCAAGACAAGAAAATTGAGCACTGGTCTGTAAATTCATTCTAATGACATCACTGCCAGGATTATCCTTTTGGGGATGGCTTGCGTAGGGGGTTGGGAGGAGAAGGCAAGGGATTGAGCAAGGGAGATTTGATTATGTTTGAGCTATTTCGATTTGAAGATGCTCTTAACTGACAAAATAGAAAGCGTCTTATCTGAGAAGGGATTTTACTCAGCTGCTTTAAAAATCCTCCATACATACTGAAAGTCAGCACATTCCCCGGAGGATCAATTGCCTTGACAAACTCTAGACATCCTCTATACCATCTTAGGGGGAAAAAAAAAAAAAAAGTATTTCCATATAAAAACTTTCTCCAGGCAAAAGCACAACATGCAAAGGGTTGTCCTGGGGCAATTAAAAAAGAACTTCTCATAAGTAAATTTAGTGCTTGCAAAAGTTGCTGCAGTGACAACATTTGCTACCAAAGGGTTCTCTTTAATCCAACAAGCTGCATCAGGGCAAATGTCTCCCCTGCCACAGCAGCACCAACGAGATCTGAAGGTGGGGCAAGAGCTCTTCAGGCTCATTCATCAAGAAATGTGACTTCTAAAGCACAAGCTGTCTCACTGATTTAAAGAAAACCCTCATCCAAACATTTCAAGTGCTTAAATGACTTCCTACATTTTCAACAGTGAAGTGTTGGTCTCTCTGAAGGGGCCAAGGCAACTGCCAAGTGTAGTCAACAAAAGCCCTGAATGCAGCTGGTACACAGTCGGTGAGAAAATGACATCTGCTTCAGATTTCTTGCACTTCCTGCACTAAAACAGAGTTAATCTAAGATATTACCAAACAGTAAACAACTTCAACAAAGCTGCTCCTCTTATTCTTAAAAAGACAAAATATAGGGAAAATGTAATTCAATAAAAAAGCCTTCAGTTTTTAAACTCTGAACAATATATATGATTATCCTTACAGGTGGGTTTAGGATTGTTTGGAGAATAGAGAAAATTTAGCAACTACCTATTTTAGAATACTAAAATGTAGCAACACAAGAGCTGTACTGGTTGAAATATGATCCCTAGCTGGAGATCACGGCAAGGGCTGCCAGTTCACAGCCAAGAGGGTTCCCTCAGTTAGGTCATCAGCCGGGTGGCTGAGCACTGCCAATTCCCAGACTGGATCTGAACACCACAGCATGGAAATCAGTCCTGCTCATGTGCCTCAACTGACCCAGAGCTGCTGCAGCTGGCCTATAAAGAAAGGAAGTGCAACTTAGTTAAAGTTCAGGTACCTAACTAAGGTGCCTGGAGTTCCTGCAGATAGAAAATGTGAATGATACCTCTGTACATCGACTACCTGATAATAATTGAAGATTTATTTTCCATTATCTGTTCCTGAGAAAACTGAAGCCACCAGTACCATGCATACTTCCTACAACAATTCCAGCATTCCCCCTTCTTGTACACTTGGCTGCTGTCAGATTTGGCACCAACTAATGAAACAGGCGTTGGGAGGGGTCAACTGCTTTCAAAGAGGACTTCAGAGCTGAGGGATCCTGAGGTTGTGTGGGGCCACCACACACCCCACACGCCAAAGCCCCACCACTAACTGCAACATGGCCAGCACGGGATGGAGCACAGCACACCCTGACCTGCTGGCTCAGAACTGTGATTTGGCATGTGCTTTAAGGTTTATCACATCACAGTTTATCGTGCTCACTTAGGAGATAACACAGCCTGCCTACACAACGCTCTGCATAAACACCTCTACCAGTTAATACATGAAATAAACTGATCAAGAAAAAAAATTAGGATGAGCTACACTAGAAAAAAATTAATTACTCCTTCTCACTACGGTCATATCAAGGTATGCATTAAAAAGTGGTGGGATGTCTCCAAGTGGCTCTTGTGTTCGACAGTCTTAAGTACAAGGCTTTTCTACCTTAGAAGTTATTTTTTAAGAAATATTACTATGGGTTTATCTCACCACAGTGCAGTAAACTGGACAGACTTAGTTTAGCATTCTCTCTCCAAATATTTATGCTAAGCCAAGTATCCCCAGGAAAACGTGCAGTGAGTGTTCTACCAATATTTTAAGAGTTAAGGTATTTTTGTTTTCTCGTATCTCCAAATTGCGTACGTTGAAGAATGAGAAGCTTAGAGAAACTCCTGCCTAAGACACTTCACATAAAAATAACACATTACCTGGTTACATCAGTAGCACTGCACAGATGCAACCAGGCATTGAAACACTTCAAACAAAAGGTAAGAGAAGAACACAGAAGGGACAACTAAAAAAAACCCACCCAAAAAGTAAGTTGAGAGACCTTTGAAAGCACCAATCCACTAACAACTAATTAAGAATGTTGGATCAATTCTCCTAGTAGCTCTGGTAATATTTCCAAAAAGGAATTTGATGTTTCAGTGCTCACTTTCATTTGTGCATTTCCATATGCAGCTCAACCCATGTGTCTGAACAGCTGGATGGGTATTTTCCCACACAATTTGGTCAGTGCATCCAAGGCAAGGATCTGGAGGTGCCCATGAGCCAGGCATTCAGTTTCTGGTCTCCATCTGCATTACAGGGGTAATGTTGCCTCACAGGGATTCTATTGGTGAGGACAAACACAGTCAAGTTTGAAAGGTGCTAATACATCCCAGCAAACTCATATAAACATATCCTGCTAGATTTCTAACTAGCAGCATCATGGCACAACATTCAGCTGACAGACACACGACAGTAGTGGCCAGTTGGTTTAAATCAGTAATTGCTATCCATCCTTGGTTTATTTGTGGGGTTTTCTTCCATTTTCCCCTCAACCTTCTGGCAAATATAATGAAAAAAGATGACATGGCAAAGTGGAATTCAGAAAAAACCCCCTTCAAAACCAGATTTATATTTAACTTTTATATTTAACTTTTTGTAACCTGAATTGCCATGTTCAGCATGGGTCAGACTAGGAATTTGTTAATATTTGGAAAGAGCCTCCTTTGGACGCCCTGAAAATGAGCTGTATTCATTACTAAAAATCATACACGAGTTGTATAAATATTTACTGAGCTGAAAGAACATGTTGGCCAATGTTTTCCACAAATCAGTGGAAGGGAGTCTCTAATTAATGAAAGCAAAGCTGTAGGGTTTACTAGGCACTTAGGGCCAGTTCTGGAAGCTGAACACAAATGCCAGAGTTCAAACACTGCAGTCTATTAAGTCCCAGCGCTCTCTTGCTCTCGGCTGACTGCTCACAAAGTGTGAAGAGGATTAAGGTGGATGGGATCACTGCCAGCTTGAAGTTGTTAAATGACTGCATTAGGAAAAAAAGCTCCATAACTCACTGCTGTTGAATATTTCCCCTACAAAATTCTCAGCCTCTGGAAAGATAAACAGGGAGGGGGAAAGGGTTTGGCTGGGGGTTTTCTCGGGGAAGTTAAAGTGCATTTACTGCACTGACAACAGCAGGATCATAACACATCTGACCCACTGAAGACAAATAATAACTGGGGGAAAACAGCAATAATTAATGACCAAGTCTTTGTGCATTCCATCAAGTACAAACAGCTGTCATAAACATCTTAATTGAAAGTGCTGCTGGATAGGGAATTATAGCACTGTAAAATGCTTCTTCCTTCTACTGCTCCACAGAACTGGAACATATCAAGGCTTTAAATTTTTAAACACAGCTTTCATATTCTTTGGTCCACAGAAAAATCTCTGAACAACCAGCTTGTTAAGGGATTCATCTAGCACAGCCTCCTACCTTCCTTTCTGTCTGGAATGCTTCCATGCACTGAACAGACACCACTCTACTTATCAAAGTTCTTAATAATATATTCTAATTGTTTAAACGCTACATAACAACCTCATTCAAGGGGATACTATTCCTCATTATATGCAAGGTGCAAGCAAATCTTCTGGCTAAATTGTCACATCTTCTGAAAAACTGGGCAGACCTCAAGGTTTGCCCTGGTTTTTCTTATGGGTAAAAGAGTCGCCATAACAAAGGGCTGAAATTTTTGAAAGTCAGAAAGACAAATCATTTCTCATACCCAGAGTGTAGCCAGAGAAAATGTGGAGAAGGAGACCAACTCTACAGTTTTAGTAACAAGTTATTATCAAATGAATAGAAGAATTTTGTGCATGCCAAAACCTTCTGAAAAGGGCAGTCCACTGGTGTCTGCTCTTTACACACAATATTTTCGAGATGAACAGATCCTACCACTGCTGCCTCCTCCATTAAGAAAAGTCACTTTATTTGCCACACCATATTTGAACATTTGGGGTTTTTTATTGCCTCCTCTTGCCAGTAAAGAATGACTAATAACTGTAATTTGTAATTTCCCAGCTTTTGTGGTTTCTGTGTCAAGCAGTGTTCCTTATCTTCTGCAAGTTTCAATTTGGAGAAAATTATCTTGTGTGCCATTTTTTCCCCATTTCATGTCAAACTAAAACTTTCTGACTCCTGACTATAGCAGAGGTGACCAACACACCACCCAATGCAGTGATTGAGCTTTTCTGATTTGGTAAGGTTGCAAACAGGGCAGGTTTCAGAAGCATTATTTGCCTGTGGTGGTCAAGCAAAGCACGCTGGAATCAAACTGTCTTTTGAATTTGAGACTGAACCACAAGGACAGGTACCAAGAACAGGAAATACCACTTTCCCCCGACCCTGAGAAAGGCTTTTCTCTCTTCCAAAGCACACACTGCACTGTCCCTGCCAATGGCTGGCTTTCATTTTCTCTCTTGGCAGACATTAATTCCTTCCTTTAGATGCACAACAAGCAGCTGACTCAGGCCTTGGAAGACCTTGATCCTCACCTCTCTCCCAAGCTGTAACTCCTTTGCTCCTTTACCCCTGGAAAACAGGCAGGGACAGCACAGGTCACAAGGAAACTCTGGGCTTATCCTACCCTCACTTCATGTCTTCTTCACAGGTTACTGAAGACAAGAATCTGTTTTATACAAAATACTGACTGTCCTTTTGATCTACATCTTAGAAGATGAACAACCATGCATGTGTTCCCTCTCAATGCTCCTCAAGCCTTATGAAGCTCCACTACAAATTGTTTATTTAACAACAAACTAGAAAGCCCAAAAACCATTGGAGTTATACCAGCTTACTAGGAAGGAAATTAAAAGCACAGATTTTAAGGAATGCGGGCCAGTCACCACTACATTTTCTCAACTCTTTCACATCTAGAACATGGGAGTTCAAATGTTTCAACAGGAAAAAATCCACCAACAAATACAGAAAATCCCACAAACCAAACGAAAACCAAAATCACAGAACTACAAAACTAAACCAAACCCCCAAACTCTAAAAAAAAAAAAAAAAAACCAAATAAATTGTTTAAACAATTTTGTTCACAAGCAACTTTTCAGAGAACAGCAAAAGGCCAATTTCTTACTGAACTGGAGGCTAGCAAGACATTGGCTGGCACAGAGGATCTCAGGCCTTGAACACAGTGCAGAAAGGCAAGCCCAGCCTGCAGAAATGCCTTGGCAGACTCTTTGAGTGGGTTTTTACAGCCATGTTTCCAAGTTAGCCCCTCAATCACCCACACACCCAAACACTCCTGTTCAAGCTACCTCACTTGCTAAACCAAACACCAAGCCACAGGAGATGACTGGCTGGAATGTAGACTCCCACCCTCACCCCTTTTGCAGGCACTGGGATGTAATACACGTGGCAAACTCAAACCCATGGTCAGCCACTGACAGAGACAGTGCATGCAGAGTCCAGAACTAGCCTTTAATGCTGGCAGATCTGCACAACAACCTGCAGTATCTGAGACCAAGAGAGCCTCTACTGTTTCACAACCTTGGGGGAAAGTGAGACATTATTTATTCTGATTCACATATAATAAAAAGAAGAAAGTTTTAAAATGATGGGAATATCTACTGCTTCCCTAAAAATGCAGAATTTAAGCAGTCTTTTGTTTCATTACTTCCTTTTCCTTGATCTGTGGCTGAAGGTGATTTTATAAGCAGGAGAAATAGAAATGGCAATCACTCCTTTTGGAATCAAGTAGAGAACACAGCAAAGCAAGGCAAGGGCACGCTGGTCCCCAGGAGCCAAGCTGTGAGCTCTGCACACACAGTTTCCTCTCGAGAGCACGCTGCCAGCGTATTCCAGGAACGATGCACTGTCTGCTCCTTTTCCTTCTTTCAGTTTCACAAGCATAATACAAACCAACCACAAGTGCCACTCCATTCTGAGACAGACCCAGAGAGAGGAGAAGTGATGAATCTAAAGTTGGACCGCACAAGAAGAGTGCTCCAGAACTCCCTAGCTCAGCTCTCTCTAACTGGGATGTGCCAACAGGAAGGTTTAGAGTCTTCTGGTGCCATGGCCAAGCTACTCATTTGCAGCACTGCCCAGATCTCAGCAGAGATGCAGCACTGGAAAATTTCCCAGCAGCCTTCCTACCTAAGCTTCCAGGTCTGGCAGCCTGAAAAACCAGTCTTTTCATTCTAAAATACTTCAAAGTGAGTACAGACACCCAAGAAGTGCGGTAGCCAATGACTTAAAGCAAGTGTGTATTGCCTATGTGACACAAATATTCTATTGGCATGAAAGTTCTAGGTTAAAAAAAATGAAGAAATTTCTTCCTCAAAAAAATAGTATCAAATATCACAAAGCACAATAAAGCGCACTTAAACTAATTTAAAAAATTATTAATTTTACCTGGTAACACTTCTTTAAAAAGTGTGTACTGATACCATCAGTACCTTTTTCCACATGAAAGAATAACACTGTGCTCTTTAGCCAGGATTGCCTTCTTTAGCAGTACTCAACACCAATACCTCAACTAATATTACTTTTTACAGAATTTTTTTTAGAGTTTTTTGCTGGCTTTTCCTCTCCAGATGAGCTTATATGAGCTCCTTCACATGGCATAAAACAGGCAATGATGACATTCTTGCACCCAGCCCTCTGAACAAAAATACAACTGCTGCTCCCTAACTGGACTGTCATTTCTCCTCTCCTTTTACTTTATGTCTACATAAAATGGCTCCTCATTTATGTCTAATAACATGTGGCTCTCCTAGTATCTGCTTGATACTTACCTTCAATAAAAAGCAGACCACAGACACTGAAAAACACGAAACATAACAGTAATTCTACTTCAGGAAACAAAACAATCACCCTTTCATCATAAAGCTCTTTTCCAGGTATCCATGAGATACTGCAGACTCAATTCCATGCTAACATCCACACCTGCTTAATCAAAGCCAGCACTGCAGAAGGTGATGGATCAATCAAGCTGTATTTACTGCTACTTCACTGTGTTTTCAGATCTAAAGCTGTTTGAATCTCACTTTTTAAAATTAAAGTGGTTAAGGAAATTTCAGACCAATATTTATACAAGCTAACATAGAGTAGAAAACTTTCTCTTCTTAAAAGTTTTCTGATTTCCTTCATCCTCAACCAGCACTAATGAATCTGGTTTAACACCAGATTAGCATCACTGTGCTGAAATGCCACCTGTGTGACCCTTAAATGAATCTGTCTGGCAAAACACCTGCACAGAACCACCAACAGAGCAACTGCCTGTATGTAAAGACTGCATCAAAATGTTTCAGTCAATGTCCTGATAAGAGCCTTTGCTATAAAGAGAGTCTAAATGTTTCATCTCTTTACAACTTTCATCTCTTTACAGCCAGTCAGAAGAAGAGGTGGACAACTTGTTCTGTAAGCAGCTGGAGAACATTTCAGGATCACCAGCCCTTGTTCTATGGGTGATTTTAACCTACCAGACAACTGCTGGGAACTCAATACAGCAGAAAAGTCAGTCCAGGGAGTTCATAGAGTGTGTCGAGGACAACTTTTTGTGGCAGCTGGTGAGTGAGCCCACCAGGGGAGGGACTGTGTTAGACCTGTTGTTTGCAAATAGAGATGGGCTGGTGGGAGATGTGGTAGTTGGAGGCTGCCTGGGGCACAGTGATCATGGAAATAAGAGAGCTCTTGATATTTGGTGAATTCAGGAGGAACATAAGAATCTTACATTGTACTACTGGAGGGCAGACTTTGGCCTATTTAGGAGGCTTATTCAGAGAGTTCCTTGGGAAGCAGCCCTTAAAAAAGGAGTCTCGGAAAGGTGATGTTTTTCAAAGCAGAGATCTTGAGGGCACAGGAACAGACTGTCCCTGTGTGCCAAAGGTGAATCAACGAGGCAAATGTCCAGCCTGGATGAGCAAGGAGATTTTGGAGGAACTTAAGAATAAAAAGAGGATGTATCATCATTGGAAGGAGGGTCATGTCTCTCAGGAAGTATTTAAGGGGATTGCTAGGGCATGTAAGAAAAAACCAGAGAGGCCAAAGCTCACTTCGAACTTAATTTGGCAATTTTTGT
>VYXD01006469.1:0-16443 GCA_013397195.1 Hylia prasina
GCGCGCGGACCGGAAATCTACACCTTGTGGCACAGTCTGTCTCTTTAACTCAGAGTAAAAATTGTGTTGTTTACTCTTAGGTAGCTCTGTTTTGAGATCTGATCAATGGAGACACTATCTATGTTTCTGGAACAGCCAAGATTACGGGATTTATGGAAGGGGCAGGATGTTAACAGAGCCTTAAAAAAATCTCCTTTGGGAATCTTTGCATTGCTGACAGCATCAGATAAGAGAATTTATTTTAAAAAACATCCACAGGAGGGCCTCATCTCCTGGATGGGTATGAAGGGGTTTTTTTCCTATTAAAGAGGATAGCAAGGAAGGCTTGAGAATGCAAGGCATCTAATTGAAAGTCAGGAGTAACAAGGCTGTGGCAAAGTTACATTTTTGATGTATAACAGCAGTATTTGATACGGTGCACCAAAGAGAAGTGACAAACCTTGATAAGGCATGGCATGGGGAGTGTTATTATTTGCACATAGGGTGTACTGATGTGTGGTTTTTATGAAAAGCTGAGGGGAGTTTGACACCTATACTAGTGAAGAGAAGTGTGTCTGACTGTCCTAGTTTAAGCCAAGGACAGGATTATTTTTTCACTGCAGATAAGAGGGGCTGGAACCTGGAGCTCTGCGGTGTGTCTAGGTTGTTTTTCTTTACCATGTACATCATTTATCAGGTGTGGAAATAGGAAGTGGAAAAGGAGTCTCTCTTCTGAGAAGAAGGGGGCATCACTTCAGGTGGAAGAGAAAGGTGCTGCACAGCGGGCATTTTATTTCTTTTCCAGGGGAGGAAGTGATGAATAAAGAGGTGCTGAGGTGCCAGCTGTGGTCCTGTCACATCAGTTCAGACTCAGTGGGCATTTTGTATGTGATCACTCTCTATAATAGATTGTTGTTAGTAGTATTGTTGATGCTACTGTTTATTTTCAGTAAATTGGTAACCCATAAATTCTGCCCTTTGTTTGTGTCACTGAGGGGGTGGGGGAAGGAGAGTGGCTGCATGGGGCTTAATTTCTAGCTTGGTTTAAACCCCAAAACCGAGTAAAAAAGGCTGAGGTATATTTATCATGTCTGTTTCCAACTGGATTTGTTGTTTTGAGAGAGAAAGTTCAGTAATGTACATATGGGCTGTTCCACATTAGTAGGTCCTTGTGACCAGCAACCATCCTTTTGATGTATAATTAACAGCTGTAAGACCTGGGCTTTTTGCTCTTTTTCTGTCTTAGAAGTCAAGCTCACTGCTGGACTGCATTGTAAAGGTCTCAAGGCTGTTGTTTATGTTTCTGCTAGAAGAATTAACCCTTTGAACTTTCTAACTTTGCAGAGTGCAGCAAAGTTGCAGCAAGGTGATGACTACCATTGGGACAGTGTCTGTCCCTTGTACCTACTACTTGAAGATCTTCTGTGGTTCTTCATTGGTTATCTTGGTTGTATTTCCTCTATCATGTAGGGGGTTATAGATGCCAGGGCAGTAGGAACTGAGGCCCAGTGTTTGCTACTAATGCAGCATAGATTAGTGTGCTGCTGGGAGACCAGGGACTTTATTTGAGGTAGTTTCTTTAAACAATTTATTGGGAGGGGTTACAGCAGTATCTTTGAGACAGGAAAGTCAGAAGCAGATGCTTGTATGCCGAAGGGGGAGTGATGATGAGAAGCAGAATCATAGCTTATTGCTGGACTTCAGAAAACTGATGAAATGAAGTATGAATCCAACCCAAAAGAGCTCTGAGGCAAAGAAAAAGAAGTTCCTCCATTTTGTGTACTTGTTTGTTGTCTACAGAGTAGATTTGGATCATAAAACAATCAAACAGCTTGTAGTATTTTCTGATTCACGGTAACATAGAACAAATTGACAACCTTTTTTTTTTAATTTATTTATTTAAGAAGTACAAACTCTTTAATTTCTTCAAAGGAAGAAGTATTACTAAGGAAACTTTTTAGTAGATTGAGTCAATGTTGTTTTACTTTGTCTTGCTTGGTCCTAGTGGTAATACAGAGAATTTAACAACATTGTTGATCAAAAATTTAAAGTAGTAGAAATATCAGTGAATATCATAAACGAAAATGAAATTGCATTCATTTCATAATACTAATGGCATTAAAGATAACAACTTTGCTGATGATACTATATTGAGAGGAGCTATTGACACTCTGAAGGGCAGAGAGGCCCTACAGAGATACCTTAACAAATCAGGGGGCTGGGCAATCACTAAGTGCATGAATTTTAACATGGGTAAGTTCCTCATTCTGCATCTGGGATGGGGCAACCCTGGATGCATGGACAGACTGGGGAATGAGATGCTGCAAAGCAGTGCCACAGAAAGGGACATGGATGTCCTGGTTCATGGCAAGTTGGATCTGAGTCAGCATTGCCCTGGCAGCCAGGAGGGTCAGCTATGCCCTGGGGGCATCAGGCCCTGCATCACCAGCCAGGGAAGGGAGGGGATTGCCCTACTGTCATTAAATATGAAGTGTAAAATCAATTATCAACATTTAAAATAATTAAATTCTCTGTGAATTTAATTTTGTTCACAGTAGGTAATACTTTTTTTGGCAAACAATGTCTAGTGAAATTTTCCACATGCCTATTTGTAGTAACCTTCTTAATTTGGATGCCCAGTGATTTAGAAAACAGTAATTTTTCCATCAACAACCTAAACTGTATAAATCTATAAATCAGTGATTTTTAAAGTCAAGATCATATTTAGATAAAGCAATAGATAAATTAAGACAGATGTATTACTTGACTTCATTAAAGATAAGGGAAGTTTCATAGGTAATGCAACTGAAAATGGGGATCTGTACTTAAGCTAGCAAATAGTTGAATAATTACTTTAAATAATAGAAACATGATAGTGCTTAACATGGAATAGAAGTAATGAGGTTAAGGTGACTAAGGATGGTGAGGCACTGTAAGAGGTTGCCTGAAGACGCTGTGGATGCCTTATCCCTGGGAGTGTTCCAGGCCAGGTTGGATGGGGCTTTGAGCATCCTGCTGTAGTGACTGGGTGATTGAGACTAGTCTTTAAAGTTCCTTTCAACCCAAAACATTCTATGATTTTATGATTAAGTGCTGGCCGTTTTTAGATATTAAAAATAAGGAAATGGGTATTAATATCCTGGCCAGATTTCTTTAAATTTTAAACAGATTGTAATATTGATTTATATTTTACGTAAGGAAATAATTCAGGAAGTTTAAAGTGTGAATATACACTTAAAAATTAGCAAATAATTTTATGGGGGCACCTATACATAGCTAACATCTGTGTAACATTCAGATTTACAGTTTCTAGGGGTGTATCCATTGCTACTTGTGTGTTTCCCATAAATATTTGTCCTTTTTTAGCCTTTGAAGCCCAAATTGTATTCTCAAAAGTAAGAAGTCTTGTTTCAGGTTATACAAATAGAAATGAATCCCAACACATGGTTAGGAGATAAATCTGCCAACTGTTCTAAGAGATGGTGAAGAGTGTATCTACTGAATTTGCCAATGTCACTAGTTTAGGCATGGCTACAAACACACTGGAATATGAAGTGAAATTCAAAATCATTATGAAAAACTGAGGTCTTCCCTCAAGAAGTGAAGAAGAAACCTCAATTATCAGGAAAAGGTGAAACAACTTGAAGATATTTAGCTTAGAGGCAAGTAGAATGGTGAATATGACCTGAAAGTCTTCAAATACTGCAAAGATTCCTGCCAAAGAATAATGTATTCTTCTTTTAGATGAGATTGAACGGCAGGAATTAAGACTTTATTAGAAAACTTAAATGAGGGATTTTTTTTTTCTAACAATAAAAATCTGTAAGGATAAATCTGTAATGATGAATTTATGGGATATCCAGTGTTAATGTGGTCTTAATATTGTGATTTTGAGTGGAATGTTCCCTGATGCAAATGGCAATTACTTGTTTTCCTCTACTATGATCTGTAAAGAAGTGAACACTGAGTAGGGAAATCCTCTCCTACTTGCAGTCTCCATAGCTCTTTTAGCTTATCTGTCAGCTGTATTGCTGGTTCACTTGGCATTCTCTGCACTTCAGCAACAAACACTGGTGAAACATAAGGAAATACAAGGAAGCATTCATTTTAGCTGATGTAATCAATTATATGTAGTATATTTGAAAGCATGCCCAGAGATAAAATGACAAGCTAATTTTAAGGATTGTGTTGTCACCTCTAGGGACTTGATTTTGGCAGTGGGAATTTTTCTCTTTTGAAACCTGTCAACATTCAGAGCCATTAATTCCTGATGCAGTTACATAAACCTCAGTGAGCTTTAGGAATTAGATTACTGTTGGGAGTCCAGGGCATGGGGAAAATCCCTCGAGCTGCCCTGGGGGGTCTGGGATGGCAGCTGAGACCCCAGGAAAGCATTGCCTTTGACCTTAGTCCGTGGGAAAAACTTCCAACACTTAGTGATGAATTAAAAGTAACAAAGGTTTGAAATANTGTTCATTCTTTTAAACCCTGGTACAAGACTGTGTGAAGAAAAAAACCCTAATTAGGGGGTTCCTGGAAAGGAAATTCCATGTATTACATTCTTTTTTTTGTTAAAGTAGCAGGGAAGGTAATGCAGTCTTTCAGATAATTGTGTGGTTTGATTGCCTTGAAAATGTCTGGTGCAATATATTTATGTGTTTAGTTTCCCTGTCATATTGTGTTTATTGAAGGTGCTCAGGATGGGTTGCTCTAGGGTGAAACACCAGATGTGCTGAATTTCTGTTACTTTCTTGCAACTTGCCATCATGAAAATGGATATCCTTGTGTTGAGCATGTAAGCATTTTCACCTCAGCTTGACATATTGTCTTTTTTGCTGCAGTCATTTTGTTACCTATCACAAGTGAGATTTTTCCCACCTCTGGCCTCTTTAATATCAATATTTATATCACAGGGAAGAGGATGGAATTTTCTCTGATATTCACGAGAATGTCCATTCTAAACTTCTTAGACTTCTCAGGGAAGTTCAGCCTCAGAGAATTAAACAAAAGAGAAATCCCTGGAAGTTCAGTCAGGAAGTATTAACAAGTATCATAAACAGATCTACAACGCAAAAATTGTCATCTTATTGAATCCTAGCCGTGTTAGTGCATCCTGCCCATGTACCCTTTCTGAAACAAATTTTGGGTGTCAGTGTGCTTGGAATTGGAGAGATGTAAGATGCATCTCTAACATGGTGAGATACTTTCTGGCTGTGAAGGTAGTTTAAAAAGCACACAGAAACTGCTGGCTACTGTTAGTAGAGAGAAACTGCTGCATCAAGAAGTTAATTCAAAGAAGGTTTCTCCTGAGTATGTCAGAACTATATTGTCCTGACTCTCAGTACTTCCCCCCACTTTTTGGATTAATTCCTTCACCCCTTAATATTGTAAACATATTCTTATTAATACCTTGAATTTCAATAGTGTGCATAAGGTAAAGTGCAATAGTGTAGAAATGTGTTTTGAATGTGTGTCTGTCAATAAAGTGGATCTATACTACTGCACTGTTAATGAATCTAGCAAAGAAAGATAAATAAAGGAAAAATGTAGCCATTATGCACACATATACTGGAACTAAGTATCAAGAGGCTAAGTGCTAATGCTGGTATAATAAATAACTAAAAATAAACCTAGCAATTAACCGGATTACGAACAAGGAAGGATGCAGAGGCTTCTTTTTAAAGAATAGCCTTAAATGCAACTAGCAATTCATTGTCTTTCAGTCAAGCGCCAGTTTCTCCCAGGTTTTTGCCCAGACTTACTGTCTCAGACACATGACAAGAGCCCAAACATCAACCTCTGTTTCAATCTAGGGATGTGTGGACAGTTAGCTCTGGCTAAGGGTCATGCACCGAACCTCTCACTTTCCCATCTGTGAGGAGGAGAAACTAGGATGAGAAAAATTACAAAATGAGATAAAGACAGAGGTCATTTAACAATTATTGGCACAGGCAAACCAGACTTGACTTGGAAAGAATTACTTCAGTGTACTCACAATTCAACAGATTCACGTAGTGGGGAACAAGAAGACAAATTTTAACCTATTGTATCCCCGTTTTCACACATTCAACTTCACTCCTTCACTCCCAACACCTCTATCCATCCCCTTTCATGGCATAGGAGAGGGGGTTAAGGATGGGACTGTATTCTGGAGGTGGCAGTTTCTCTCTGCTGCTTTTCCTCATACATTTTCCCTGCTCCAGGGTGGGTTACTTCAGGAAACAAAACTATTCTACCATTGTCTGCTCCATGAACTGTGGGAAAATCTCATCTCTGTAATGAAGTAGCTCCTCCCTTTCTGTTTTCTCTGACGTGCTGTTTCTAGCTTTTCCTCCCCTCTGCCTGCCTGATCTTTTGCCTCTGTCCTAAAAACACTTTCACACGGGCACCACCATCTTGGCCCTGTGGTGGGTCTCTTGCAGCCAGCTGGAACTGGCTGTGTCCAGCACAGATCAGCCCCAGCCTCTTCTCACAGAGCCTACCTCTGTAGCACTACCCCTTGCCAGTACCAAAACCTTGATGTTTATGCCTAATGTAGGAGGTAATGGATTTTTTGTTTGTGTATCTGAGTAGCTGTACACATGAAATGAAAATTGAAATTTTTCTTGTTATATAAATGTCAGCCTTCAGTACTGAATATAACTAAGGATTTTAGAATAACCAGCCTATCACACCAGAATGAATCTTCTGTTTCACTTGATCTTATTTGTGCAGCTGACCAAGTTCAAGCTGCTCTCCCAGAGTGTGCAAGTCTTTCAAGGCATTTCTTATCTGCTTCTCAGAAAATTACCACTACGAAACTGCCTGGTGATTTCTCAGGCAATGGAAGTCTGCATATCTCTCATACTGGAAGAATGACAGGTATGGACGGAAATATATTATTGATTAGGTAACCTTCCTGTGCTAAGTATCTGCTCTTGGCCTGTGTGTTACCCAGTTCTGTGATGCTGAAACTGGTTTGTAGACAGCTGCCCTTATGTTGTAAGTGTTAAGAAAAAAAAAACAAAAACAAAAGAAGAAAAGCAAAAATGCCTGTCTTGGTTTAGAAGACAGGTATCCACTAGGGAAAGCTGGAGTTTCCTTAGAATGGAGAATGTAAACCCCCCTCCCTCCAAATTATTATAATTTTGCAATTAAGGGCTTTCAGGCAAAGATTTGGGAATAGGAATAACAGTTCTTTTACTAGGAATATTTAAAATAAAAATGTAATAGTACAAAAAGACAAGCAAACAACAAACAAACAAAAACCCTAGAAAACCCTGACAGAGTCAGGGACGCAACCTGACATCCTGGTGGTCAGGGTGTTTGGAAGCAGTCCTGGAGAAACAGATGTGGCTCTGTTGGAGTAGAGATGATCCCGTTGAAGAAGGGTCCAGTGATGGTGAGATGAGCCGATCTTCCTCTGGAATCCAGTGGAAAATGGGATGCCTGGTGTTCTGAGTCTCAGTTTTTATCTAGGTAGGGACCCTGGAGCCCCCACCACTGGGTGGAGCATCTCACAATGGGATGATGTAAATGTGTCATGTCATTTGTGAGCCTTAATGGCCCATTAGCAGAAGATATTCCCCTGGAGGGAGGATGGGTGGTGAAAGAGATAAGAAACAATACCCCACCTGGTTTTAACAGCTGAACCATTATCAGAAAGCATCCGCCATGCTCCCTCCAGAGTAACCGAAAAAGAAAAGAAAAAACAAAAAACCCCTAAAGCGAGCAAACAAGCAAACAAATTTCCCCAATTGCTTTCAGCAGATGAAAATAGAATACACATTTTTGGTTCCATAACCCAAGACAGTGCCTCAGCTCAGTTCTTGGTGTTGCATCACCAGCTTTTTCTACATTTTTTTTTCTTATGCAGCAGGATGCTTTTCTGCAGTGCTGGCAGGTACCATTGCTGTGTTACATGCAGATTCTTTCCATGATGGGAACCTTCCTCAGTAACATATGGGCGCAGCAAATGTCCCAGTGCTTCAAGTTAGTGGAGCACCACATGTCCATATATTACCTGAATGTTGCTGCCCTTGTGTGGTATAGAACAACTGAGCCTCAATATATTGTAAGCATAGCACACAGCATCAAACCATGTCATATCATTCTATGATCAGTTCAAATAAAAGTTGTCAAAGCCTCTGACATGATTTGCTTTTTTATACGTTCAGTTCTTGGTGGAAAATGGTACTATGCAGAGTTCAGGAGCTATACAAACTACAGAGCCTTATGTCATATTTTTGTCTCCTTATGAAAGAAAAGCCTCTTTTCTACCTGTAGGTTGCAGTAGTACTAAACTGCATTACAGTAGTACTGTAAACTGCATTTCTGATGACAGAAAACATCCCATCAGAGAAGAAATTTGAAATATTTCTGTCAGTAAAGACCTGTGTTTTATATACCCTGACTGAAGAAAGCTGAATAGTATCTAGTAACTTACAGTATTTTTTAAAACCTGTCTCTTTTTTTTTCTTCCTTTTTTTTTTCTTCAGCAGAATTACAATAAAACACATATGAGAACTGTATATAAATAGTGCAGAATTTGACCTGAGGGAAATTGGCCTAGCACAATGGAGTTAATATTTGAATGTCATTCTTTCAGAAATGACTAATCAGAAAGACATTAAACTTAGAAGGGTTTTGTAACTGAATATATAATATGACAATCAATCAATGCAAATATAATTTCAAGAAAACGGAGTGGTGACACTGGACTGAGAATTCTGGATTCAGTCTTTTTGCGCCGCTCAAAGATGGAAAGAGAAGCATTCCACAGATGTGAGTTGTTACCATTATTGCCCTCAGTGTTTGAAAACAATAGTCAGATGTAAAGGTGATGAAGCTTCAATTTGTTTGAAGATGTGGTGGATGAGAAGGAGAGAGAGAGTGAGAGCAAGACAGTAAACGTTATGCCATTCTTACAGAAGAACTGAGGCTGTCTCTGTCTTGTTATTACCTTGCCATAACCTGGGTCATGGTTGGTTTTCTGCAAATATTAGTGGCTGGAGTTAGTTGTAAAGCTCAACAGTGGTACCCATACAAAACAAGGATATCTTGGAATTTTAACTTTGTCAGCTGAAATGAATTAAAATTGTATTGTACAGCAGAATGATTATTCTTAATGGTATGCTGCATCACAAATACCCACATAATGGATAATTTATTAGGTATGTAAAGAGTCATTAAAGAGTCATTATCTAATGGCACAAAATTCTACATATGGCTATATTTTGCCAAAACTTACTTAGATGATAATACTTAGATGATAATACTTAGATAATACTTGTATTAATGTATGCTGCTGTGTTAATTGGATGCTTCTGTTAAGGCCAAGAAACTATCAATATACATTGAAGACTGACTGTAAGTAAACTAATAATGGTAACTGGATTTGTCACTTAGCAAGGAAAACCAATAATGATTTAAAGGTACAATCAACCTGTGCTGGACATTTTGAACTAATTGAGCTAGTTGATACAAAATAGACTGATCACAAATGCAAGTTGTGGGAGATGGCATGATTTGTGTACAATGTGTTGCCATCCAAAAATGTTATTTCCTAAAATATTTTCAGAACTGTACAGCATATTAATTTCTAAAAAGTTGCTGTGGAAATAACTGTATTAGGTAAGATATCAGCACCAGTACATAAACCCTCCCAGTGGAGTTTGACATATTATCTCCTTCTGCTAATAAAGAGGAAGATTCATGCATTCCTTTTAGAAAACTACTAATCTTATTATAATCCCCTTGAATAAGGATAATATTTTCATTAACTATTGCAGTATCTTTACAGAGCCACTAATACCATTGATTATATAGAGCAATTCAATGCAATAACATTAAGTTACTGTGCTACAGTGGTGAAAGGAAAAGAAAACATTTATAGGTAGTCTTTTTACTCCATTTTCCCAAAATTCTGTATCTGGATTGCATGCTCATTCAGGAAAAATGCCTCAAAAAGTAAGATAATGGGAATGGGAAAAAAAGGCAGGAAAAAAAGGCTTATTCTCTCAGTCTTCAGTGTGTTCGTTCTTTGAATCCTTTTTAGCTTTTCATCAAAGCTGCTTAGCTTTAAAATGGAAGCCTCATCACCAAAAGACATGACATGTTTTGTATTTTGAAATAGTCAATGCAGTTTAGTCACTTGAACACAACTGGAAACTTTGCATTCATTAAGCATTAGATTTTATCTATCAGTTAAAAATTATGTTTTCTGTGAATATGCTTCTTATTTATGTGTTGAAGCTCCAGAGAAACAGAATGGAATTGTTTCAGCTGAGAGAACCTCCATCTAGATTTACAGGAAAATTTCTGTTTACATGGCTTTGCATGACATAAGCTTAGCTTTTAAAAGAGATTTTGCTTTTCTGCTTTGCTTTTTAAAGCATTTTGAAGTATGACAGCAGTGGCCAAAATTAAGAGATATTAGAGGGGAATTGTGTTGAGGATTTCTGGGAATCTTGTTTCTTATTTCATGGCTGTTTAGAGTGGCTCTCAACAGCTAAAGGTGTTATTGAAGAATTTGTCCAAGGATATTTAGAATGATTTGCAGTATGGTTTATTGTGAAGTTGTAGCCATTTCTTTATTAATATGAAGTTAACAGAAAGTCTGTCATTTATATCTGCTTAATTCTATTTATGCTAGTAAAGTGGGAGCCCTCACACTTTTGCACATTCATTGGTTTTACTAGCAAGGAAAAGGTGTTGCACAGCCATTGGCTGGTGTGCAGCTGTTGATCCATGGACTGAGGTACCACTAATGCTAATGTGGCACTGACTTGCAGAGGAACTACCAGTCTTTGTACCAATAATGTTAAATCTAAATAAAAAATGAATGAATTTCATTGCTACTGATGTGAACAATGCAGATCAAGACTGAAGATAACTCCTTTCTAAGAATGATGACTTTTAGTCTGTCAAATAGAGACAAGTAGTGTACTGACTAACCTGCAATTGTGTGTGCATATACGATATCATATTTGTAGTTTCTGTATTAAATGCATTTGAAGTAGAATAAACTTTAAAAAATGCTACATTTTTCTCTGTTCATCTGTTTTTGCTCTCTCAGATAGTTTTGTGTAAACAGTGACATATTTTACTGCACATCTGGCACCATCTTACTGAGATGAAAACACAAGTTTTACATCTAGAACATGTATTTTAAATGCTGTTTCTCTAATTCATCTCTTCTCTCCATCTACTGTTTTTAAAATAAACTTCAGTGACTTCTGATTTCAAAGGCAGAAGTATTGATGGGGAGTCAATTCTTGCTGTGATATTTTTGTCCTTCAAAATTGTCAGTCTCAACAGAAAAAAGCTTTTCCTGATATTACTTTCAAACATGTAGACTGGCAAACCTTGAAAAAAAGATCTAATAGAGCTTATCTCATCTTTAGGCTTTCAAAATTTCACTAGAAAATATTTTCTTGTAATTAAATGCTTGACACCTGATGCTCTCTAGTTATACCTATTAGCTTAGTTCCAAGTCTTTCCTTATGCTCAATTTTTCCCTTATTCAGATGTATTACAGATAACTGATTCACTTAGATTCAGTGGTACCAGCCCTTCTGGACCTGGTCTGGGAGAGATATTTGCAGAAATTTTGAACTGTATTTTAAACTGTATTTAAAACTGAAATTTTACATACTCTGATACTTAAATTGAGTAAATGTGTTGGCAGAAGTGCCCTCCTTTCCACAACACACATAATTTTTTTAGTAAATGGTCTGAAATATATGAGAGAAGAACTAGACACAGTCAGCACAATGGGAAAAAGCCTTATTTGCTCAGGAGTGGCATACATTTGAAAAACTTGGCAAGCAAAGACTCTAATTCATATACATGACTGTTTTTATTTGAAGGGCCTTTCAAAATAAAAGTCTTAAGAAGACATTTGTAGACACTTGCTACATGTGCAGCAGTGGTGACAGCTAGTGTTTACCGTGATCTTCTATGTGCTTACAACTTTAAGCAAAAGGATGTGTTGGCAATTTGATTTTCTGCATAATAGGAAGACAATGCAAAACATAAAGCTGGGATATTGTGGTAGGAATGCTCAATGTCACAAAAGCTATTGACTTTCCCCACCTGGCTTGCAGGCTTTTGGAGAGAAATAACATGTGCCATATTGTAAAATGTGCCCTTAATGAAAACACAGGCATCATGTTGTAACTAACGTAAAAATAGATGTAATGACAAGCTACTTAAAAGCACATAATAATGTTTTGTTTGTTAGTAACTGATTTACCTTTGACAATGTTATTAGGAAGAATGTAGACATTTAATTTCCAGTCCAAGAAAAATTAGGAAATGTTCTTAATGTGCACTTGTGTTTAGTTTAAATAACAATGTCAATATTTTTGTTTAAAGAAAACGTTAGCATATTTTTGTTTTGATTTTTCTTTTCCCTTGTGGATTTCACTGAACAATTTAGTGTTTATTTGATTTTGACTTTCTGAAAACTTTTATAGAACCATTTCTTTCAGATTTCAATTGCACACTTGTTGCAGAAGTATTTTGCAAAATACAAGAAAAAATAGAAAAGAGAGAATAAAAAAATTAAATCCTTCATTAAAGTGCTAATGCAATTAGTTAAGGACCTTATACAACCTTGAAGTAATATGTAATTAAACCTTAAACCCACAAAGCCTTGAGAACATGAATAATATAGTCATTCAAACTATTGTAAATTTGATTGCTTATCATGGAAATTCCACGGAGAATAAACCAAATCTCTTCTGATTTTGATGATGAAACACAGAGGAAGAAAAATGGTGTTCTGGTCATAGGGCCAGTAGCCAGAAGGTAATCCTTCCTTCCTTTGATTTGAACTTGGTTTAGAATCTGGAAAATATATGTTGCTTAAACAATAAAAAACTCCAACATGTCAAGTTACCAATCTTTTTTCCTTTGCCAGCTGTTTTGTACTAAGCAAGTGCATCAGTGGCATCATTTTCTGTAGAAATGTTTCAGAATGTTGTGATGAATGCATCAGAATCCTTATTTTTGTAAATCCTGTGAGAAAGGTTGGATACATCCTGTGTCAAGGAAAATATGTTCTCAAGCTTCTTGTTAGTGGTCACTGCCTGTGTGCTATCAAAACTCTGATGACATAACAATTCGCAATCTGTGCTTCCTCTTTACTATGCCATGTAAATGAATTATGTAGTGTCAAACTCCTGCAGTGAGGTACAAGTCAATCTTCCCTGATGAAGAGGGAATGATGTGAAACCATTTACAGAGGCAGTAGAACACTGCCAGTATCTTCCTGATCTGAGGGTGGATTTTTGTTAATTTCATGTTAGCCACATGAGGTGCTTGTATTCTGTCTAAATGCCATTCAGAAGACACATTTTTATATGCAGCCACTGTCTTTCATTCAGGCCTCTGCTACACAAAAATGTGAGGCCCAGCAGAGTCTGAATGAGAGGGGCTGGCATAAAAATCTGAACAAATACAATATGCATTACACCAACAAAATGTCTAAGCCAATGTCCTGATCTGTTTAGACTCTCTATAAGCAGTCAAGCAGCTCTTCTCATAAATAATGGCAATTCCTAAGCATATTTTTGGTATACAATTAAAACACACTTTTTGTAGCAGTAATATAATGCAATATGTATCATCTGTAGCAATAGAGATAAAAAAGATGACCATATTCATAAGTTACATTGTCATTTTGAAAGGTTAACACAAGAGCTGCTTTGCTCCCTGAGATCAATAAAAAAAAGATTTCAAGTGATTAAAATCTCTGCTGTGGTCATTCCTCATTTGGTGCCTGTCAGAAAAGAAAAAACAAGAGTTGCATTAGACAGGAGATAAATAGAGACAAAACAACCACTGCTCCTAGAAGTTCTAATCTGCATGAGGAATTATTGGTGCACAAGTCTTTCCTGGTGAAAGAATTAAGAACAAAGTATTGCTGTGAATTCACAAATTGGTAAGGGAAGAGAAAAACAGGATACAGGACACTATTTTCACATGAACAGGAGATGAGAAAGGCTGTGAGGTAATACTAGATGTACATGTCTGATACCTAGATACATTAGTTTTATGTATGTGAAAATATTCCAAATATGCATTTAGAATATTCATGTTATTTATGTTTATAAAAATAGTTTATAAACTATTTATAAAAAAAGTCTATAAACTTTCAAATGGCCTCATTATAAAATAAAAGGGAAAATAAAAGGACCTTTTAAACATAACTGTTTGGTGTTTAGTGAATTTGTTGTAAAGATACACTTTCTTATAAGTCCTGTTTGTTACTGATAAATGGTGATTAATATCTTCTTATTGATACCCAAAACATGACCTGAGCATGGATCTTTCTGTAAAGAAAATATTTTATGTGATTAACAGGAGAGTAGTCTCATTAAAAGACTAAGGATTGTCATTGATGTGGCTGTAGAATAAGGAGCAAGGAGAGTTGTTGGTTCAGGAGTGATACAGGCTCCTCAGGAATGAGAAGAGGAAAGTGAGGAGAATGATTTGCCCTTTATGTGAGAGAGCAGTTGGAGTGCATGGAGCTGGGTCCAGGAATGGGTAAGAAGCCAGATGAGAACTTGTGGGTGGATGAAAGTCAGCAGGTGAACCAGCATGGTTACTGTTGCTGTGGGTATCTGCCATGGATCTCCTGAGCAAGAAGTAGTAGCTAGGGCCTTCTTCAGATGACTGGAAGAAACATCACATTTATAGGCCCTGGTCACTATGGGAGACTTCAGCCTCCCTGATATTTTGGAAGGACAAAACAAAAGGGTTCAAGCAGTTTTGGAGATTTTCTAGAGCATGTGGATAATGGGTGATTGAGGAGCCAAGAAGGCAGGGTGCTCTGCTGGTCCCGCTACTTATGACCAGCCAGTCATGGATGTTAAAGTCAGGGCCAGCCTTGCTACGGTGACCATAAGATTGTGGGTTCATGATCTTAAAAGGGGAAGGAAGGCACAAAGCCAAACAGCTCTGTGTTTCAGGAGTGCAGACTTTGGCCTCTTCAGGGATATGCCTGGAACAATCCCATGGGACACATCCTTGGAGAGGAAGAGTGCAAGCCAGTCCTGCACCTCCAGTCCTTAAGAAGGTGAGGAAAATATTTGTTCTTAAACCATTTGCATGGTGATAATACTAAGTGGAAGCAAAGATATAGTGCTGTGAGGCGCCTATAAATAACATGATTAGTATGATTTATTTCCATTATTAGTATGATTTATTTTCTTATATGCTCTAGGATACTTTCTAAAATATTCTGGAGAAGATAGTAGCACTCCTTCACTAAAACCTGTGACCCTGTTAACCTTTGTCATCCCAGTCACATAGCAGCTGCTCATTCATAACGGGAAAATTCTTTGTTCTCAATAGTAAAATTGTATACTATCCTTCTTTTTATGTTTTCTCCAGTCTTTCTATGAGATATATGTGTACATCTTGCAAAACTGCTTCAGTTATTTTCTTGTCTGGTCTGTACTTCTGGTGAGCAACATATTTTTTCCCGTTTAAGTATGGGAACATTTTGGCACTGAGGGGACATGGTGGGGAGAATTGAGGTTTTTAATATGATTAATATTAACCTAAGATAAATGTGACTTTGCAGATGTATCTCTGATTCAATTATGACAAATCCCTCTAATTTCTTATGCTTTTCTGGTACAAGAATTAACAATGACAGTAGGTGTGACTACAGTAGGTCTGATTTATGGTATTCATTGTTATTTGTGGAAAGAGGGTCAAAAGCAAATTTTTGACCCTTTTGACTATGATCTTATTGTTATCACAGGTGTTTCAGAGAGATGGTAGAAAAATGGAGAGGGACAAAAAATAATGCAGGTGATATGTTCTTGAGCCCTTGACTTTCAGCAGCTGCATTTTAAAGACTGTCATTCCATTTTGCTGCTATATCTGTGCAGCCTCTCTATTATATGTGCAAACACAATCTGATTAGAATTTTTTATAAGCTAGTCTTGTCTGCTTTTATTACTGACATCACCTTCAGATGAGGGGCCACCACAGCCATTAAATCAAGAATATTTAGCTATAATTTGTAATAAATGTCAGCAGGGCTGAATTGAAGCCAGCAAGAAATGTTCAGGGCAGAAAACACACTGACATTCATTCATGCAAATCTGTACCACCAGTACAATTAATCATAAAGAGGGAGGGTAGAACATATATTGCATTTATATTACTGTTTTGGCCAATTGTGATTCATCATGAAAATGAGGGCTATAATGGATAAGTAATGGCCTAGTGACAAAGAGCTACATTCAGAGTATAATTAGGTTGGGTATAACTTCCAAGATGTCTTAGTTTGAAAGACAAGTGTCTGCCAAGGATGGTGGGGACCTCTCTTAGAATGGAGAATACGACCCCCTTCACTCCCAATTATTACAACTTTGAAATTAAGGGGCTTTCAGGCAAAGATATGGGAAGAGGAATAACAGTTCTTTATCAGAATGTATACGGATAACAAAGCAAACAAACAAC
>VYXD01006479.1:0-47091 GCA_013397195.1 Hylia prasina
AGCCTTGCGAAGGGGATGAAGGGGGGGAGCGAAAACAGAAGAGTATATATTTTAAAATAAAGCACCGCAGGCCACCCCGCCTTCGGCGCGGAGCGCGTCCCCCCGGCTGCTGATGGCTTTAATGGAGCTTGGCAGCCACAGGTTCCCGCTGCCAGAAGAGGTGGAGACTCCGCCGCCTGCGCCCCACATGCGGCCGCGCACCGCACACGCGGGGGAGGAGGAGGAGGAGGAGGAGGAGGAGGGCAGCTTCAGCCCCGGTGNGCAGCCCCGGCCCGGCACCACAAACTGCGGTCGGCACCCGCCGCGAGCCCGGCGCTTCTCCTCAGGGACCGGCCCCACCTCGCCCCACCTGCGGCGGTGGGGCTGCCCTGGGCCCCGACGTCTCGGAGGCCGCTGGGGAGCTCGGGCCGGGTCTGCGCTGTGGGACCCATGGGGGGGATCGTCCCTCTATCCCGTGAGAGGATCGTCTCGTTACCCCCGCTCCATGAGGGGATCGTCCCCATGCCGTGAGGGGATCATCCCTCTATCCCCAGGCCGTAAGGGGATTCTTCCCACATCCCCACAGCTGGTCCTGCTGCCCACTGTGTGCCTGGCACCCTCAGACCCTCCATTATCACCAGGCCCATCTAAAGAAGTGGGTAAATCCCTTCAAAATCCTGTCAACACTCTACACAGAAAGAATCCGGGACCCTTTGTGGGCAAGTCAGAATGCTCACCTCAGTTGGTGCTTGCCCATGCCAGCCATTCCCTCTCCGTTCCCAAACCAGGCCTGCGGGACAGAGCTGCAGCTGGTAAAGGACTCAGAATCAGCTCTTGGCACGAAGCAGAGCACGAGTCTGAACTTAGATGTGTCTGGAACAGAACAACACTTTTCTTTGTATCGGTGAGTATAGATGAACCATCTTGTTCACTCCCTTCGAGCACATAAAACAGCACGTGTCCCGTAGTGTGAGGGCTCTGCTGCCTTTGGAAGCCGTGAGGGAAGAGACTGAGCTGCCATGGCTCTGCCAGGTCTACACTTACGGTGCTGGCACTAAAGGCTGAAGTTTAATGCATTTTTCCAGACTGAAAAACTAGTTTCAGTTTTTGCAAATGAGGCAAAGAAATCAAAACACATGTATGCCCCCAGCAGAACCCCAGGACCCTGCACACTCACTTTTCCTGGTGAAACTGGCTGTTTCACCAAATAAAAGGAAACTTTAGGGGAAAATAAGGAAGCTCGTCTCCAGGTTCACAGCAGTATTCCTGCTGATTGCAGTGGGGAGAAGTTGAGGCCTGATTCCACAGTCCCATATTTGCTAAGCAGGACCTTCAGCATGCTGGGGTGAGGTCTCACTGCTGTGGGTTTAATGACTTTGTCAAAAATAATGCATAACATCTTAAATGTGAAGTGGGACAAACTTGTCTGTCACGAGTGCATAAAGAATTAAAGTTTAATGATACTTGCCAAGATAAAAAATAACAAAGTCCATTTGTAATGCAGGCACTCCTTTTTCTAGCTGATGTTTTTATCTCTTTTTGTTTCTCAAATTCCCCAAACCAGTCATTCTCGGTAAATGTCCAAACCACTGCGGTTTTATTATATTTACAAATACATAAATTCTCAAATGCATAGGCAAAAAAGTTGTCCTTTATAATGATAACAGAGAGAAAGAAATAACTTTGCAATAATTTTTCTTTACAAAGAAGCACTTACTCTTTTCAGGCATAGCCAACTTAGAAGAGAAAAATAATGGAACAGGTAATAGTCTACCACTAACAAACTTTTATTTTGGCTACACACCTCTCATATGACACTTCCAGCCTCTAACACTAATCTCCTTCATTTATTTCGGAGAATTTTAAAAGCATTTTTTGGGGGGAAGGAATAAAACCGAAGCAGAGTCGTTTTCACGCAGGTGTCTGAAAATTTTAATAATCATATGTCAGCCACCGCGAGCTTTTATCACATATTAGACCCACAGGGCATAGCGATAGATTTCATTCATCTGGCCTCTTTCATCCCTGCGGCTCCCAAGGGACCTTATCAAAGTAACTGAGCCGTGAGCACTTCTTTTTTTGGGGGGGGGAAGAATTCCTCCCGCCACCCTGGTGCTGCGGAGCCGCCCGAGCGAGCGCGGCCGTGCAGCTGCTGGGCCGCGCACTGCCCCGGGAGGATGAGAGGAGTGCCACAGCCTGTTAGAAATACCAGCAGGATTTAGACAGGCGATGGAGTCCTCCAACCTGGAAGCCTGCCAGGACATCAGGCTTGCATTCTCAGCTCGTGTAAAAATTGCTGGGTAATCTTCGGCTCCTGCAGAGGACCAGCAATGTAAAAATGCCTATAATTTTTATTATCGAATAATTACAGGCTACCTGCTGGGCAAAGCACGTGGAGGGAGACAAATGAGTGCAAATAGCCTGTAATTCCAGCAGAACTATGCAGCCTGATTTATGCATTCAAAGAGAATAAAAGCTGTTCCTATTCTGATTCAGGGGCACTTTACTCGCAGTGCTGTAAATACTAACACAGCTGCAGGGTAACTGGGAACCAGACCAAGGTGTTTTCACATTAGCTATGCTTCACTTGCCTGGCACCTTGTGTAATATTCATTCCTGTGCAAAACAGGTACAGAATATTTGAACTCAGGATCATGCACTCTTGTTAGCTATACCGGGCATTGAGTTGTCCAGTTCCCAAAGGCCAAATATTTTCCCCTTGCCAGAACAGCAAGGGTAGGCAACCACACGTGAAGGCAGCAGGCCAGGAAAGCAAAGATTGATCAGCCAACAGCTCTGAAAGTACTGTTGTTTGAAAAGAGGGATCCTCTGAGTAGAGACTCGGGTCCCCAAAAAAGCCCTGTCCATAAGCTATGGCCTATGGACTTTCTGGAGTCCTGTCTCTAAGAGGGAATACCAAGGGATATGCTGGGTGACCTGCAAGTGTTGAGAATGTGCATTTACAACTAATATATACCCTGTAAACCCCCTTGTATTCTATTTCAGTTTCACAGGTGGATATCATGGGAGGGCGGAAATCAGTGTGCCCTAGCACCTTTCAAGGATAACCTCTAGGTTTAAGCACAAGATCACTACAAAATATCAGTGAAGGTGCAATATTAAAGAAGATCTTTCTTGAAATTCAGACTCTGTTTTCGTCCCGGTGATTTCAGCTCCTGTGGATGGTCACCTGTAAAATGTTATGCTGCTTCAGAATAGACTTTAAAGGCACAGCCAACATATTTCTTAATGCTTGTGAATGACTTCTGATCTCCAGCTTCTTATGTCAGGTCTCAGCCAAGAATAGATGGAATTGAATAATATATCCCTCTTTTGGGGCACTTGTGGGAGAAGAGCTAGGTGTCCCTCATGGAACTTCATTGAATCTCATTGGGAAACTCTGGAGGGAGCTATATACATTTTACACTCTTAGGCTCACCCACAGATGGACCATGATGCACAGTTGGAAGGTGGGGACTGAAAAAAAAAAAAGATATAAAAAAAGGTATGAAAATAAAGAAACCTGGAAAAGATTATTGAGTTTCTTAGGGAAAAAAAAATAAGGTGGGAATGCTATTCCTTTCACTCCTAAGTAAAAACAGTTAATATGTGCAGAGGATTCTTCATGAGAAATACAATGTGCAGAGTCTTTATTAATTAGCTCAAAACATGAGGAAGAAGATAGCAGCATCTTCCCCACGGGGACACTGGAGCCATGGAGGGTATGGCTTGCTCCAACAAGTGAAAGGTGCCACCAGGGCCTGTCTCAGAGCATTTCCCAGCTGGAATGAGCAGTAATGGGTAGAAATGAGTGCCCTGTTTCTCTCAACTCAGCACAGAGCAGTACTTCCATGCTGTGTTCTTGCCACACTCCTCACCATTAGTAAAGAAAACATAGCATTGTCCTCCTTGATCACCCATCATTTCTTACACCAGCCTCATCTTGAGCAGGTAATTCCCTCTCACTTCTCCACGATTGGCAGCAGCCTGTTTGGACTGGGCCATTTGAGGTTTGGTGGATAAAGACAGAGCTTTGGTTGTCTTTACCAGCCACCTGAGATGAGCAGTGAAGGAAGTAGCACCTTCCTTTAGCCTGTTACTTTGCACTAGTCACTAAGAAATGGTATTTTAAAAAAATATTGCAGAGTCATGCGAGGCATACTCAGTGCATTTCAGGGAGCAACAATAGGAAAATGTGAATAAACTTTGCAGAGCACCTGGCTCAGTGTATGTATTTATGTATTAAAAAGCACTGGAGTATTATTTACATGCTTAGCTGGAGTTTGTCCTTTCTTGAGAAGTCTGGGCTGCTACCTGTTATACTTGGCTCACGATGATTTAAATAAGAATTTATAGACCCTAAACCATCTGCAAAATGTCCCTGCTCTTCAAGGCCAATGTAAATGCAGTGAGGGGGGAAAACCGCAGAAAGAAAAGGTTAACAAGGTTTCTCCTCGCCTCCTCCTTGGCATATTTTATAATTAACTTTATAATGTCTGAGCGCAAAAGGTTGAAACAGATAAAGTTCCCACATCCTTGGAGATAATTGCAACAGTTTGTGTAGCACATGCCAGCAGCAGCAGCAGCTTTGTTTGGTGTCACTGCTCTGCACGTTGCTGAGAGTGTGTGCACTGCAGGGCACTCTGGAGCCTGGCTTCACATCTCCACATGAAAGCAGCTTGCTGTGATTTATATCATCATGCTAATCAGGAACACGCATTAATTCAAGGTCCCTTCTGGGGCCTCGGGAAGAAGGAAGAATCAAAAATGAGCCAGATTTCTATTTTGTGCAAGGTGCCACTGTTTTCCAAAGTGTGAAGGAATTAAATGTGTCATTAGTGTTTGCAGACACGTTAAAAAGGCAGCGAGAGGAGAGAGCTCGCTGCATGCTGCAGTGAGTGCCATGGGCAGGGAACCTTCTTTTGCCCCCTGACTCTATCAGCATTAAGGAAATTTAATATTTAAATAAATCTTGAAATTCTAGCCCACGTTTTCTTATGAATGACAGATCCTTCCTGCCCTCAGTCCACCACATTTCTCCAAGCCTGAAAACTGACGCTTCCTTTTTAACAGCAAAAAGTAGGAAAGACGTTTGTGGTCTGGTGGTTACACCATGGGGTTGGAAAGCAGAAGAAGTGGTGTTTCAAATCTGGGCCAAGATTCTTGTCCACCATGGACTTGATCCTGCCAGAGACTGAGCACCCACTGATTATCCAAGGCCAAGCCCTCACACAATTCATGTGAGTCCAAGTTCTTGTTCCAAAGTAAAAACTGAGCCTGTATTCAAAAAAATTGGTGCTGATTCTGTGGTTATGCTGCTTCCTTCACAACCCCAGCAGTCCAGCATTAATTTCCATTTTCCCTTCTAGTGGCATAAGGGCTGGGACAGTCATATTCCAACACTTGACACCTCCAAAGCCCTGATTCCCTATGAAAATCTCATTTTACTTCTCTCTAGGATTTAGTTTTTTCAGATTAGTGGGAGGTCCTGTTCTTTTATGTTTCCGTCCATACCCAGGAAGGGAGAAGAATAACAAATCTGGAAAGAAATTGCTTTTATTCTGATGAATTGCAAAATCACCTAGCAAAATCACTAGCTCTCTCTTTGGCTAGAAAAGAATCTATTATAGACAGACATAGTCTGTACTGAAACTGATTTTTTAGGGCAGCATGTAGCTTAGAAACAACAAGGAGGCATAATCACAGTCTGATTGTTGGGTGAGTAATAAAATCTCCTCAAGATTTTTTAATGCTCACCCATTAGGACTGTAGGAATTTAGGTGCTAGTGTCTTATAAATACCTTAGACGTGTGATTTTATGTATGTTTTCCATGGACCTTGTGGCAACTCTGAACTAATTCTAAGATTCTGCGAAATATATAACCAAGAAAAGCAGGTCTATTGTCAGAGACTCCATGGGGGTCCATGAATCCAAAAAGACTGGAAACCACCACCAAGGCCAATGGATGGATTATTTAGGTTGGATATGGCCCCTTTTTTCACATTCTTTTATGTAATGCAATTTTCAGGGTGAGATTTCAGCATGCCAGTTGTACCACTGCAGGCAGAAACCTGCACAGACCTGACTCCAGCAGCTCCAAGCATGGCCTCTGCCTTTCTGCAAAGACAGAGAAAATAAGAAGGAACTTGGGCCATCATCAAGGAAAGGTAAAACAACCATATCTTTGTTCAGTGACTGTAGTATCCATAAGCAGTTGTTAAAACAGATTTTGGAGCATGTCAAAAACCCAAGCCTTTCTCTTGTCCCTAGTCCAGGGTTGTAATAAGGCTTGTTTTCTCCTTGTTGAAACAATCATTTACTCTTTGAGGAAGATAAATGTTCTGGAGGCACATAATGATATCAGCAGAGATAAATTACAGAGGCCACCAGCCAAACCCAAGCTGCTGTGAGGAGTGCACCATAAATCCCTGCAGCAGACACGTCTGCTCCAGCAGCAGGGTTACCATGCACCTGCTCACACCTCAGGCCAGCCCCTTGCATGGCATATTGCTGCAAGGCACGAGGAAAGCACTTAATCATTTCTTAAATTCTTACTCTGTCTAAAAAGTATTTAAGGGTATGAACTTTGGTTCAAGCCTTGCATGTGTAATACCCTTATATGCCCAAAACATCATTCCACCCTGAGCATTTTTTCTGGTTTATATATGTGCATTTTCCCTGACATTGTACAAACCTATCAAAAAATGTTTTCAAAGCTTTTTTTAAATATACAAGGAAGCTGTGGAATGAGGGATGTCTTTTGATTATATAGGGGACCAAATATGCTTTGGATTATACAGGGGACGTCCATCTGAGGGTGCCCCATGGGTACCTGGGGATTCAGCATTCTTGTCAGGACGTCTTACTGCACAAACCCTCCTTGCTGCCCCATAACAACCACCAACTGTCCCAAACTGCTGACCTATTAACCAAACAAACCCTGCTAAATATTGCCATGTGTAAGTGTACTATTATTTTTCTAATTGCTAAAAACATGTCCTTCCTGCCTTCAATAGCCTCTAGAAGAGATTGTTAACAGCTGGGTATTTAGCACAACAGAGGCTTTAGACTTAAAGGAACATTGTCCAGGTTAGCCAGTGAATTTGGCCATCTGTATTTTTTTATAGATGATTCTTTTCATGTTATCCATGTTTCATTTGAAACTGTGAATCAATGGCTCTCGTGAGGATTAAGTCAGCAGAGAGCAGAGTTCATTATTAAA
This sequence comes from Hylia prasina, assembly GCA_013397195.1. Taxonomy (NCBI): domain Eukaryota; kingdom Metazoa; phylum Chordata; class Aves; order Passeriformes; family Sylviidae; genus Hylia; species Hylia prasina. The sequence continues at coordinate 7,203 of VYXD01006479.1, forward strand.
AGAAAAGACCTGAGAGAAGATGGATGTAACCTTGGATAGCTGATGATGGATTGGGTCTGCTTTTTGACTGGATGTCCAACCTTTTGCTGTGGGAATGAGGACGGGGTGGGTGAGGGAGAGCACGTGGAGAAAATATTTTCTGGTGTTTTCTGATGTGGTTGTATGGGATAGCTTGGACCTAAAACGTCCCAATCACCCCCAGCTATTTAGGGATCATGTATAAAGACAGCTCCAAACTGTGCTTTGCCCGTGGTTTCAGTGGTGAGGAAGTCCATCTTACATATGGCTGCAATAATTTTGCAAACCTAATTTTATTTTCCACTACTAATTGCAAGAGGTTTTTTCCTCCTGCTTTTTGCTTGCTGTAGAGGACCAGTCATTTTTATTCTCTTTTCTAGACAGCTTCAATTCCTGCAGTTGTGAACTGGTTTGCTGTTACGGCATTTGTATTTTAGGCATGAGAAACAGATGTCTAGACCCATTAGTGTTGGGAAGAGAGATTTGTTTGGTATTTGAACTATAAATATGGCAATTTTCCCCTCATCTTATATTTTGTAAAGCTTTGTTTTTGCAAAAGTATCTAATCTTAAATCAAACTTTGTCTGTCTGGTTATACCAGTCCTTTGGAGCCAATACAGTTGATCACGTCAGCAACAGTTTAGGTATTCCAAAAATAAGATGGTTATAAATCTGTGCTCTGACCTCCTGTGTCCCAAAATCTTAGGGATAAAGCAGAGATACTGTGCATTTACAGAAGCAGGATTTAAACCTCAGTATCTCAGTGAGCTGCATGTGTGCTACAGCAACAATGATGATCTTGAGCTGGGCTCAGGAGTCAAGTGTTCACAAAAAGAGGTGACCTCTGTGACTTTCAAATCAGCCTCTCCCTTTTTCTGCATCACCACTGCAGCATCACAGGGCACAGCTGCCTGATTTCAGGGATGCTGAGGAGTCACAGCTCCACCAGGGCTGGAAACATCTCATGATGCCCTGAATGTGCTGCAGGACTGAGGGGAGACAGGGACCTGCACCCAGCCCCTGAGTGGCTGCCCAGCCTGAAAGCAGAGCTGCCAGGGGACCTTTGATCCTCTGCAAACAGAAAGTGCAATTGATTCTCTTCACTTAGAAGCATGACTGGTGTTACATTTCCTGAGCTGGACAAGGGTGGTCCAGATGTCCATGACAGATTTTTGCATAAGCACTTTACATTTTTTTTTGTTTTTCTAGCTGTTTGCTCTTCTTCTCTGGTTTAAAAAAAGCTCTTCATGCACTCTTGTTGAAATCACTGCCCTAAAAAAGGACTTACATCAGCCTTTAGCCTTCAATAGTTTATTGGATCTCTGGTTGCTAGTGGGGAAAATAGACAAAATTAGGCAGACAGGAAAAACTATGGGACAGTTATTTATGTGAATTTTTGGTCATTTTTTCTTTCAAACAAGTTAGTACAACCATATGGTGGAAAAAATATGCCAAGTTTTACCCAATCTACTCACAAGTCAAATAATTGGACATATAAACTGATTATTCAACCGCATATGCATTTTGAACAATCTGGAATATTATTTTTTATGGACCAGATTCCAAATTATTCAGACATTCTGCAAAGAGTCAAAATGCCATAAAAATGTCATGATTCTGTCTCCATCTTTATATGTCCACTCCATAATCCCTGTGTACACAGAGGTCCCAGCCCTTCATGCAGGGAGCTGGACAAGGTCCCTACAAAGGAGAAACAGAGAGTACTTGCACACCTCTGGGTTTCTGTAGAGATGGGCAGGTCTAAATCATAGATCCACTCACTCTCAGTGAGATAATCAGAGTAATAAATAATATATTAATGCAGATCATTGGACGTCGTCACAGGTCATCACTTTTGAATTCCTTCTGTCCTTTAACATCGAAGGAAAGAGAAAATACTGGCTGTGCAAATATTAGCCCATCTTTCTGAGCGTGCCAAATCACTGGGTTCAGTGAAAAACCTGTGTTCTGCTTCACCAGGCTGTGCTCACCCCTGTGAGCCTGCAAGACACTTATTTCCCTGATCATAAAAATAAACTTCGCCAGTTTCCGAACCACTTCCAAGTTTGCTTCTGGAATATCAAACGTAAGTTTTCATTCTCTTATTTCTTGATTAATGCATTGAGCATCAACTTTTCTCAGTCACTTCTAAACTTTAATCAAGGATAAATCACCCCCAATGGGCATTTTAATCTTGTTTCTATATTTTTAAAGGAAATTAAATGTTAATTGCTGCTAGGTAAATTTATCTAAAACACTGACTTTCAATTCATCCCACAAACAGTAAGAAAATAAAGATAATTGTGAGGCATTTCCTGCTGAATAAAGGGAGCAAGGACTTTTTTCCCCAAATAATATTTCTAAAATAAAGTATTTTTAAAGATTACTGTTATTGTATATTTTTAAATGTCTGTTACTTTAAAATGCCCAGCTAAGCTGACTGCAGTAATTGTTAGGAAAATATTTCTCTCCCTGTCTCCGAGGTGACTGTGGAAGAACTATGACTTTGTTTAAGGAGAGATTAAAAAGTAGAGAGAAATTGCCATTGCATATTCAACAGCAATGTGAAAATACAAAGCCCAGCTGCTTTAGTGGGCTCGTGTGTGACATCCCTGCTGCTGCTGTGTGTGTAGCTTGAATTCTTTGGGGGAAATCATCACCGGTTAGAGCTCAGCCTGGGTTCAACTTCCAAGTCAAGGCCATTGATTTGGGGCTCCCACCACTTGTACTGGCCCTTTCATTATATCTTGGGACTGCCCTTCAAACGTCCTGACTACACCATCCCAGGAAGTTTCAAAAGATGTCACAGCCTGGCTACCCTGAAATCAAGACATCCCAAAACACACACAGATTGGGACCCACACATCTGCATTTCCAACGGCATTACCCACAACCATCTAAATTTTAGGACTGAGCTCTTGCATGGCCAAAGATCTAAACCTTAAAAAATGGTTTTGGATTAAAGTTTTTGTAAGATTTACCACTCATCTCTGTAAGCAGCAAGCAAAATCCTTATGGTTTTAAATCCTACTTTTTGATCTTTTTCACAAAAGCATTGGCATTATTCTGTGAAGCAAAGAAGAAGCTGTGAAGGTCAAATCTTCTACGTCATTGCAATCATAAGAAGAAAAAAATAAATTGAAAAATGTCTCTATTATATAATCTGCACATTAACAGGTGGAAAAACAGCAACATAATTTACCTTTCGACACAGAAATGTCTTCCTTGGAGCCAAGGAAATTCACTCTGGTGTTTAATCTGAATAGTTGCCAATTTTCTGTCTCTAATGGAAATCCAGTGGAAACTTGGGAAGGAGAAAGAATTAAAGATAAACGCCACTTTCAGTGCAGGAGCTTTGTCTAAGGATGTTTGGTGGAGTGGCAGAGCACAGACTTAGTGACTGCTCTCAGGTCAGCAGCAGAGTGTGCTGGTTTGTTTTTGGGAGCCTCTGCCAGAGTACCAGGGTGACTTTCTAGGGTGTAAAATCATCATTATCAGTTAAGACTTTAGTGAAAATACAGGTCAGGCTCTCCAGGCTCACACACACATGCACAGACACCACCTTGGCCATGTTCTGGACCAGACATTTCAGGGATGCTCTGCAGCCACTCCCTCATCTAGCCCATGACCAGAGCTGATGCTCTCTGCCTCAGGAAATGCTTGGAGAATCCACTCTTTATGGCCCTGAAGGCTCCCTACTTTGAAGAAACATCATACTCTTATAAAAAGGTGCTTGGACTAAAAACTGCTCCCAGGAAATGTGCAGGAGGGGCTTGCAGGAGGGGAGGATCGCTTTGCATGGGGTTGATAGACCCATTAAAAATCCAGAAGGGGTAAAAATTAATATTATTTTATAAATTTCACAGATGTCACTTTATTAAAAGGAAACCTCGAAATGTTCAAAGGATGAGGGGAGCTAAGCTGCCAGTATCACTGAATTTTAATGATGAATGTGGTCCTTAGGCTCTTTTAAAATCCCAGCTTTAATGTGTTGCTTCATGCAAGGCTAGAAAGCTTGATTGCAAGCAATAATTAAAAGTTTTCTAATCCCAAGAAAACTAGATTAAAGCAGAGCTCCCCTTTATAGTGATTAAACCAAAGCTATGAAAATGGAAGCTTCTTCAGAAACATTACTTTCCATTTTTTATTCTTAGTGCCTCACTCTGAATCAAAAGCTGCTAAAAGGGGTAAATTTAATGTTAAACAGGCTAACAATAAAGATTTCAGTCTAATCAATCTCTCTGGTACTACAGCAAGTGCAATTATTTTAATGGAGTGCCAAGATAAGTAAGAAACTGAAAGTAATCTGAAAATTTCTCTAACTGCCTGTTAATAGTAGACTTTCCCTCATTTTCTCCTTTGAAAACATTCCAAGAGCGTTCAGAACTTGAGTGAAATACCTCCCTAAATATTGCTTAAGAGTCACTTTTGTGTTGTCTGGTTCAAATGCAAAAAAACCCCCCTCAAAAATACAGCAAAAACCCCAACTTTCTTTAAGTTACTGCACTCTTGCCTTTTGCAAGGATGGTGAAAAAATATCTGGAACTTCTCCTTTGTTTGCATTGATAGGTATTTTATTCTGGTACTGGACATTTAACAGACATTCAGCTTTTCACCTTCAGTATAAAACCAGAAAAAAAACCCAGGAAAATGAAGAAAAATGCAGGAGGGAAAACTAAATAAGACAGAGTAGTTACTCAGCAATAATAATAAAACAAATGCTTCTGATACCAAAGATACAAGGCCATAGCAAGGCCTCACAGCTACATAGATGTGTTGGAAGGATCGACACAAATTATCAATAAATATTTTTAGAGCTTCTTGCATGAAGTATGAGATGAGGCACATAGAAAGATGCATATATGAGGGTTATGTCCCAGCTGGCAACTGGTATCCCACTTTTCTTTTGAACTGCAGCTGGGGCAGGCTGTTCCTTGCTGTGCTGCTCAGGTGTCACAGGATCCATCCTCTGGGGATCCTCCGCCGAACGTGGGACCCGGGGATGGTGTTGATGGGCACGTTGTGCTGCAGTGTCCCGGGCAGGCACCGACACGGCGCACTCTGAGCTCGGCAATTCTCGCCCGGTGCCAGCCGCGGCTCCCAGCTCCTCCCTGAGCCCGCCTTGGAGCGCGGTGCTGGGCCGGGGACAGGCACCCGAGGACGGGCAGCGTTGGCAGAGCCTCCCTGCACCACAGCCTGCAAAACATTTCATTTTTCTCTCCTCGCCCCCAGTGCTCCCCTCCGGTTGTGGTTTGCTGCCTGCAGGCCCTCAGGGAGGCATTTGCAGCGGGAGTCAGGGCAGAGAGGTTTTCCAGTAGATTTAAAGAGCTTGGAAATGCTCCATCCTGTTTGGAAAAGGACCTCGGGGTTTGTGCGATGTCATGGGGGGCGAACAGCGAGGAATCTTCTCACACCATTTGTGCTTCTAAATGCCAGCCACGCTGCACTGCCGCTGAAAGATCCCGGTGCCAGGCTCCGCTGGAAAACCCCTCGGCGGTTCCCAGGGGGATCGCTGAAATCCATCAGCGACCAAGAGTTACTGAGCAGTAGGCATCGCTGCCAGCCGCGGAGCCGGGGCTCGCTCCGGGCAGGGAGCTCGCAGCCATCCTCCCTTTCCTTCCCCTCGCCTCCTGCCCTTGGGACACGCTGTTATTGCAGCCTGCCGCGCGTTTTTTGAGTTGCTTTTGCCATCAGCTCTCAGAAGCAGCTCTCCCTCCTGAGCCCCTCCCTGCCATGCCTTAAATCATCACCTGCCATCATTCCAGGGTTGTCCCGGCTTCTAAGCCATATTGGCAATGACAATAATGGCTCTCAGAGCAAAGCTTACACAACGTGCCCATTTGTGTAGGTTTCCAATACACAGCGCTCTAAAACGTGGCCATTTCTGTGGTTTCCTCCTAGTGAGCCACTGAGTTTCAGCAATCAGAGGAAAATGGGCCAGGGTAATTCTCCTCTATCCTGGTTGCTCTTACCTGTCATGTCACTCACATATTTCATCACACCAGCCCTAGGACAGCTGTAGCCATGTGAATAGTTCCCAGAGCTTCATTTCACAAAGCTTCTTCCTTTCACTTTGTTTTATAAAGAAGAAGAATTTCTCTGTGGAGAGGAATTTCATTGCATTTCTTCGTGCTTTTCAGTAAATTGAGAGGCCAGGAAAAAAGAAAATACAGTACACCTGGTATCAGGATATTCAGTGCTGTTTAAGTGGGGAAACAACTGCGGCCCATGAGGCAGCGGAGGGGGGCTCAGCTGTGTGCTCTGTTACATGGAAAAACTGAAGTTGTACAGTCAAGTTGTACAACATCATCTGAAGAAGAAAAGGGTAAAAAGACAGGAACACCTAACTGTGGTGCAAGAGGAATCCAGGCTTGGTTTGGTGTTGGGAAAAGCCAGGGTCAAATCTCCTGTTACTTTAGTGTGTATAGCGCAATATAGACACCAGCAGCTTTGCTCACATGGGAGCAGGCACGCAGATATTGTCCTAATTTACTTGCCCACTCTGTTTCTCAGTGCTTTTCTTTCTTAAACTTATGTAAAGTCCAGTCTCAGTTCAGGCACAACTCCTCTGCCTAAAGAGCACTTTATGCAGTGTGGAAACACAAGCAATGACTACTGCACAATATCCCAGACACCAATGCAGGACTTTTAATCTTAACACAACAAACCTGTTTCTCTCTAAAGATAGTTTAGTCTATCAAATGGCCCTGCTTGTTGGAAACCTCCACAGGCTTTTTAATAAGGTTTCTGTTCCAATGTATGTGCACAGAACAAAGTGCACTTTTTGCTGCACTAGAAGAATTCGAATAATCAGTCATTAGTTTAAAATAAAATGTAAATAACTCAATTTGAATTGAGTTGAAGTAGTTTTTCTTTCAGTTGAAGTAGTCTTTCTTTTCCTGCAAACATATTTTCTGTAAAATCCTTTTGACCTCTTTTATCTGTTTATTGAAGTGTATTGATGCTCTATGCAATGAACTCATGTTTATGGAGAGACAGGGGATATCAGACAAGATCTGGGCTTGGGAGAGTTTCCTTGTCCAACACCCACTGAACATTCACACAGATCACTATTCCACACCTCTGCAATCTGAACGTCAGTAAGTGATGCTGTGACCCTCTGTGCTTTAATGCAGAATGTAAAAGAGTAAAAACACAAAATCTGTTCATTCTGCTGGCCTGAGCAGGAGGCAGATGCCCTGAAGGAGTGCAAAGACATTCCTGTGGGCTCTTGAAAATAGTGCAAAGGACTTGGATGCAGCTCTCTGGCTCTTTGCAAAGCCTCTCTTTTTATCTACCACTTATGGAGATGCAGTTTTCAAGAATAAGATTTTAAGCCCTCCCTGAAAAGCCAATACCATTAAAGGGAACTGCCTCTGTCAAGTTGAGACCAGTCTTGATAACAAAGTTCTGCTCCTGCTTTGCATCCCTAAGTGCCTGTGCCTCCCTCCCTTGCCTTTGCTGTCTTGTCCATAGACATATAAGGATCCCTGGCACAGGAATGGCATCTATATGGCCCCTATTTGGGTTTTTTTGTAAGTTCAGAATTATCAACAGAGCAATACCAATGTTGGTGCTGACCTGGCTGGCTTTGTCAGGTCTGTACCTGGTTCCCAGCTGCACACTCAGACTCCCTGTCTGGTTCCATTTCTGATACACACATACATCTTAAAGATTCTGAAAAAACAGTGTGAACCTAATAGAACATTTTTTACAGACCCTTTGAATTGAAACTGAAAAGGAAGCCATTCCAGTCACCATAAGTACTTACTTTTCCTTTCTGGCATACTTAAGTAGGTGAGAATTTGAGGCAGGTGCCCTCCAGTGTCTGCTACTATTATTTGCTGAATTTTGCAATGTAAAAGTCATTATTTTGCATTAGTGTGTAGTGTGTGTTTGTATACACTTCTATGGAAGCTGTAAATAAAAACGGATTCCAGTAATGGAATCCTATCCCAAATTGCTGCAGTACTCTCACATTATCCAGTTATAAAAAAAAAAAAAAAAAAAAAAAAAAAAAAAGAGCACCGTTTAATTTGGAAAGAGATGGTTCCAGTTTTAGAATGAGTTATGTGGATTTGATTACAGAGCAAAATTTTTGTTAAATTGGTATTACATAATGTGTGACTGAGAGTTCTTTGGGTTTAATAATCTGGTCTTCCTGCATTTTTCAGTTTTCCTGTTTATTGAGAAAAGTGATCTCTTTGCTTCCTGGACATGAGACCAGTGTCAGAGATTTAGAAACTGGAAGTAAAAAGGAGAGGACAATCAAATGAAATGGCAGGGGAGCTGCTGTCCTCCTAAATAAGCCACAGCCAAGAAAAATGCAACTGCAATCCCCTTGCTCTCTTCTAAAGAATGCACTTTGTTCCTAGAAACTTTTCTTTCCTGTATCAGTTAATCTACTGAGGAAAACACTTGACAATAAAGAATATAGCTTTTGTGGCAAGAATATTTGGGACAAAATTCTCTCTGTTAGAAGAGGCTGGCTTGTTCCCTGCTGCTGCTGGCCTGGGTGATGGAGCCAGAAAAGGACAGCACTTCACTGCCAGTGCCCTGCCCTCAGCTGTGCCAACACCATCAGGATCAGCATGGGCTGTACATTTGTAATTTTCTTTTCATGCACAAGCATGAAAGGCTCTGATTCGAAATCTGTCCCCTGGTATTTCTGGAGTTTGGAAAAATTCAATTCAAAATCTGGGCTTTGGAGTGGTTCCCTCCAGCTCGGGGTGGTTTGTTCCCACATGTCAGACACAGGGACCCAGTGGCACATGCTGGTGCACGCGGAGATTTGGGGGGCACAGAGAGACCCTGCACACATGATGGGCCACAGGCAGGGTGAACCATAAACTCCCACTGCTGGGGAGAATCAAATCCTCTTTTTCAAGTGCTGCCCTGGCCGCTCTGTGTGACGGAGAGCAGAGAAGACAGTGCAGTGCAGTTTGTGTCAGCTATCACAGGAGGGTGATAAATGTGCTGTCAGAGTCCTACAGCTCTATCTGTTTGCTGTCTGGTGGTTGCATGATTCAGGATCAGTTTATGAGTTTCTTCTGGAACCAGATGGTTGCAAGGCAACAAAACCAATGCCAGCCACATATAAATGTCAAATGTTCAAACCATTACATGTCAACATAGCCAGGGTGTGCAGCCAACCTTGCTGCAGAGCACAGAGCCACAGACAGGCAGCGGGGCTTGTTTAGCCAAAGAAATGCAGAATTCAGGAAAACTCTGATTCTAAAAGAGATACTTGGTGAAAATAAATCAACTCTTTATAACAAAAATATGACCAGGTCTGTGTGTCATGAGATAGCCTGCAATATATGTCATGAAAGCGAGCCCTGTCAGATTTAATTACTTCTTTCTTGCAGCTTTAAACAGAGCTGGCTTTAGCATGAAGGCAGCTCCTTATTAAAAATGAAATATAAAAGATGAGATTACTAACCACGAGGAATTTACCAACAGAGACAGTATCTAATCCTGTGCAATATCCTGTGCAATAGTGAAATATCTGGGATATCTGCAGCATTCCAAAGAATTATATTTGGGCATTAATTATTCTTCTTAATTAGCACACAGACAGAACCTAACTGCAAGGCCTTCTCAGGTTGGCGAGCACACTTCAGTGGGTTCCATTAGCACATCAGATGTACTACTTTAATCCAGAACAAAGTATTCTGCCCAGTAGTTCTGCCAGTTTATGCCAAATCCCTTGGACTTGAGTGGGGCCAGATTTTGTACTTTGGCTGCTTCTATATATTCTGGCAGAGATGAATGCATTTTTATAATGAACTATTCAAAATCTTTCCAAACAAACTCTGTTATAAAAGGATTTCCCCGCTGTCAGAAATGAGGTATTTAGCTGATTCGTGATGAGTACAACCTTTTCTAATAAGGCCTGCATATATTTCCTTTTGAGCTGCACTTCATTCATTTGCTGGAAATCCAGGAAACATTTGAATCAAGTTAGGACCAAGCAGTACAGAGTCTGCAATGTGGTTATCATCATGTCAGGCACAAGGAAAAGACTGAGGCAGAATCCACTCCCTCCAGAATGTTCCCATCAATATTATGGGTGTGAGAAGGAGCCTGCAGCCATCTGGCCTTCATTAGCTCTGTTTCAAGCTTGCTGTACATAAGGAAGGAGTCTGAGAGACAGTCTGTTACAAAGAACTGCACCAAATGCCCAGTCCCTGTGTGAGTGATCCCAAGAACTACCTGCTAATGAATAGAACATGGCATTTGGCACCAAGGATGATGTTGAAGTAGTAAGTTTTAAAATGTAGTTTATTATTGTCTTCCTTTATAAAATTAAACAGGATGCACCATCCATTTCAGAGCCTTTAGAATCACTCATTTAGCTCTGCATTATTTAGCAAGAATGAGTCTTTTGGTAAAATCTGTGTCATTCTAAAACTGATTTTTCATCGGCTGTTGCAAAATTGTTTGTCCTCCCAATACATCAAGTTTATTGCCATCAGTTGCAATTGCACCACAGAGTAATATGATTATATTCCATGCAAGAGTCAGCAGCAAATCACTGTGGGTGCATCTATGAACATTTTGGGGCCAAGTGGTGTCTCATATCTGTGTGTTGAACAGTCCAGACAGTGAATCAGCGCTGGACTCTTCCATCCTGAAAACTGGGACCAGGTTGGACCAAAATCTATAGAAGGCTTGACCTCAAAAGACCTCTGCATTCTAAATTCCGACTGACTCCAGTGGGCAGCTGAATGTGGGAAGTTGGCAAGACAGAGCTGGGGTTTTGCTGCAGGAACCATCAAGGGACATCCCACTGTACACCCCAAGAAGGCTTCCAAGGCCTAAATTAGAGCTGGGCACCATCTGGGTCAGTGGTTGTGGGGGCTGCAGGGATTTATATGGAATTCTCAAAGGACAGGCAGTCGCTCCATCACAGTTGTTCCCCGGGTTTGTTTTCTGCAGCGGTTTGCACAGAATGTGGGGAAATGTCTCCCAAATCTCTCAGCACATTCTGCAAAACCCCACTCCAGCCCCAGCCAGGACGGTCGTGGGGCTGTAATTACCAGTGTGGTCCTGGCTCCTCCCTGGACAAATCAGGAGTTTGCAAAGTCCTGGGTCAAAAATAACATTTTTCTCATCATATTGAAAACTACAATTCTTCCTAAAAAAAACCCCAACAAACCACCTATCCTAAAATTGATGTGCAACATAAATCAGAAGTAATCCAACTGAGACTGTTAAAACAAAGCTGCTTTTTCTTACCAAACTGAAACATTTGGATGTGACAAAGAAGAAATGGTAGAGGCATAACTGCTGCTTTTGGCAATTTTAAATAAGATTTCACTTTAATCAGTGAGATTCTGCAAAGTGTTTCTGACTTGTTTTCCCTGGCTATTTTCAGAGCTTTGCTCTATTAATATTTATTACCCATATTTTTTACACCTGGAGGACTAAGTTGCTCCCTACTGTTAGTGAGCTACTATAATTTTGATTTTCCTATCATGGTTAGCACAGGAATGGGAATAGGCAGGCTTTAGTCTTCCACGTGTTTTGGATTTGTCATTTTGAGCTTCAGATTCTTGGCTGTGAAGTGGGAGCCAATGTGTGCCATTTTACTCGTCCATAAGGGAAATTTCCTTTGAGATGCTCAGATGAAAAGTTAAGAAATTAGGATCACTTTGGTACATTTGCCCTGGTACAAGAAGTGGTTTGTCTGCAAAGGAAAGAGTCCACTTGGCTGCACATCCTGCTGTGGTGGGACTGACATCTGAGTGCACTGAATTGTCTTTGCCGTGGTTCTCCAGCTGTTCCTGAGCAGCAGGGTGAGGGCCAGCATGAAAACACAGCGTCTTCTACAGAACTCTTGGGACACTGAAAGCAAAAAGCACCTCCTGTGCTCTCCTGAAGGGAAGCTCTTTTTCTGGTGGTTGTCCTTCTCTTCCCTTTTCCTCCAAGGACAAGCTGATGAAAGCAGAGAAAGTCACAAAAACCAATGATGTCCAAGGAATATTTTTGCAGAGAATTTTCATACTCAAAAATGAAGAAGCACAACTCAAGATCTTTCAGCTCTCAAAAAGGTGGGACTCTGTTGAGAAGAGAGCTTTTCTCCTGAAGATTATTCTACTTACTGAAAATTCTCTACTGAAAATCAATGCCAACAGGATCCCTTCCAAACCGCCCACATCCTGGGTCAGTACCTCCTTTTTCCTGGCTTGAGAAGCCCCTGGAGTGGAGGCACAGTGGTGGCAAGACCAGGCTATGCTGGAGAGATGGAGCTCCTCCTCACCCCAACTCTCATCCCAAAAACTCAGAAGGGGATCACATGCAAAGAGGCTGCTCTGGGGCACAAGGAGTGCTCTGTCACTCTGCTGTCTCTCCTGACTTCCACTTGATACACTCTCACTTTGTCCTTGTGCTCAGCAAAAGGCTTTTCAGGTTGCCTGCACAGGTAATTTTACCTCCTCACTTCTGTCCCCACCCTGAACGAGCAGCCTGACAGCAGCAGCTGGTCGGGAGCAGCGGTGCGTGCAAAGAGCAGCACCTGAACTGGGTCACAGCACCTCGGCTCACTGCAGGGCACGTCTTTTGATGCCCCAGACAGATAACCTGAGACAAGACAGCACTTATACACTTCATTATCTGTCAAACAGAGATGGGAAAGGCGTGACAAGGAAAAGAGGTGGGGTGGGAAGCGCTCTGTTGACATTGCTAGGGAAGAAGTGAGTGTGGAGGCTCCTGGGTGGCCTTGGGGAAGCCGTGGTGGCAGGTCCAGGCTCTCTGAGAGGGGAAAGGCTTGTGCCTCCTCAGCCCAGCAGCACACACAGAAGTGACCCAGAGCACTGCTGGGCCAAAAGGTTTACTTTGTTTACCAAAGTTAGAGAAGTCATTTAATACAGAGACCCAGCCCAGTTCAGTCTGCCAGGGAAAAGAGAGAAAAGAGCAGGGATTGGGATGGGGAATGTTGCCCTGGCCTGCAGGCTATGGACATGGTGTCTGCTCCCTGCTGTGACAGTGCAAAAGGCTTGTCCACTAGTTCTGTCTCCTCAGGCCTTAGCCACTGTCCTTACTGAAGAAGGGGTCAAATTGTCTTTTCATCATGGACCAGGTCAACCTATGGAGGAGCCTGGGAAGCGCTGCTTTAATCCATTCTCCTGAAGTTGGTGGTAGCCCATCAGCACTCCAGGTTTGATGGAGTCAGTAAGGCAAGGCAGACGCTGCCATGAGTCACAGCCTGCCTGACACGGTGCCAGCCCAGCACCGTGCCCAGGTGTCTCCAGGACAGATTCCCATGGGAGAAACCCCCTGGGTGTGATCCCTGAGCAGGGCCTTGCTTAGCAGACACTCGCTGACAGTAATTGCATTCCCCAGAGGGGACTAGGCTGACTCACGCTCAGAATTTTCATACAGCATTTGGGATGGGCAGTGTTTCTGCTCTGAGTCACGCTGAGCCGTTCTTCTTTATGGCTGGGAGGATGCTACTGCAGGGTCCCAGCCCAGAGCTGCGGTGCAGAGGATTTCATGCAGTTGTCACGGGGCCTTTGTGGAGGTCACATTGTTCTCAGGAGTATCAAAGTCCCTTCCCTGCCACAGCCGTTCCTACAGCATGTTTCAGGGGCTCAGCTTTGAGCAGGAAACGCTCAAAGCAGTCACTTAGCAATTGCAAGTAAATATGTAATTGGAGCTCAACACTCAAAAGTGTCAGGAGCCAACATCACCACCCTCCCAAGTCATGCCTGTGTTTAAAGATCCCAGGGAGACTCTTGCTGTCCCTATTGTAGTCCCAGATGAAGAATGAGCCTCTGTTCCTCTCTCTGAAGACAGCAGCTGCTCCACGGATGCTCAGCCGCTCCAGAGGACCCCAGCAGGCTGCCTCAAACTCCAGCCAAGAATAACATCAGAGCACAATGTAGTGAGTTTGTTTTTCACAAGGTTCTCCCAACTTCCATGGGCTGGGCGCATGACTCAAAATTAATGGAATGCAATAATTAATTTCACTTGTCAGGCCAGCATTACCCTATCTGCTGTGCTGAAAGTGCTGTTGCATCACACTGGGTCCTGGGATAGGTTGGAATCCTGGAGGAAATTGTACATGGGGAAGTCATGAGCAGGCCTAACCTGGGACTGGATGCAGCATATCTAAGAGGGAATTTAGTTATACCTGATAGTTTTCTTTTAATTAAATGTAAGCCTGCCTAAGAAAATAGAACTCAAGGTCAGGGGTTTTGGATGGAAAATCAAATGACCGGGGCACAAGTTGTGTTTCACGGAGGGAAGCAGTGTGGGGATTTTTTATTCAGGGTGTAGAGATTAGCTGTTTTCCATGGTGTTTCCAATAAATCCTTTAAGTGCAAATACCCAAAGGATAAAAGCAAATAGCGCCCCTTCTTCAACAACACCTTATCTGAAGCACTGCTGTCCTGCAGGGATTCCTCAGAGCTGTGGGGAACGTGACTTGGGCAATGCAAAATGGGGTCAATCCCCTGCACTTCCATTTCCTTCCTCTCCCTCTTCCAGACCCAGTCAGCTCTCCATGGAGAGAACCTGGGCTCGGATGTGAGCTGAACACCTGAGCTCACAAAAAACCAAAGACTTAATTTAATACCCGTGTGTCAGTGACTGTGCTGCAGGTTTCTCAGCCAGGTGAAGAGGAGCACCTGTAACACTGTGGAGAGCCACTGCCTCCAGAGAAATACCACTTCCCTCTGTGTAGCAGCAGGGCTGGAAGGGTTGGAGTTGTATGAGCCACTATTGCAATTACTGGTGTTGCTGGATGGATGTTTTCCTTCATGCTGTGCAAAGTTGTATTCTTTGGGAAAAAGAAAACAGCTCAAACCTCCTTCAGAAACCACTTAAGACATGAGATGTAGAGAAAGATTAATGAGAGGAATGGACACAGTGCTGTTTCTCAGACTGAGGACATGGCTTGGTTCAGCTGCACTGAAGCACAGGCTCAGAGGTGTTCTGGAGGGCTCTGGGAACCACCATGCACAGGGTGGGCTCTCAGCGTGTCTGCAGTTTCTCTCTCCACAGCGCATGCACACGCTGCCAGAGAGCAGGTGAGGCACTGGCTTGTGTCACTTGCACACTTTCCTCCCACTTTCAGGACAGATTTAGTCTTTTTTCTTTTGGCCAAGACCATCCTTCACTCCTAGGAATGAAAATTATATTCCAGACCCACTGGGTTTTCCCTTCCTTTATTGCTGAATATTGTTTGCTCCAGGAGTGAAGAATCATGAAACCCAGACTCAGAAAAGTTATTTTCTTTGAAGGAAACAATCTTACAGCAGTGAGTTTTCTGCATGAATATTTGCATCCCACATTTGTTGCTCTCTCAATCAAGCCAGGCAAACTGGAGAGAAGGAGACCAGGGTGATTTCTGGTGTCCTGGGAATCACGGGCAAAACCGCCTTACTGCAAGGATCCTAGTTTGTATTTGATCATTTTTTAATGATTTCTTTTTTTCAATAAAAGATTTATACTTGGAAAGACCTGTTCCAAATCACCTCAGCAAAGAGCAATTCCATTATGAGAAACTGATCCCTCTCTTCTCAGTCCCTCTGGGAAAAATACGTTCTTTGGTAGATTTGGTCCAACACAAATGGAAGTTACTAAACTGATCATATGAAGCTGCGTGATCACTAAGTTTCTGCTTGGCTTTATGAATTTCCTGTTGTTTAACCACCTATGCCTAAGTGTGGCATGTAATTCATTGCAGGGAAATCCTGTGATCCACTTCATTAAAATTTCTGTATACCTAGGGAATTCAGCTTCTTTCAGATAATTTATGAAGCAAATGTGGATATTTTTTTATCCTTCTTTTAAATTTTGTGCTAATTTTGACCCTGATTTAAGATTATTAACATTAAGATTTGCCCTCTATAGACCTTAAAATTCCAGGCTCATGAAAACTATTTGATCTCTAGGAACTGATTTCAGTCCTTGAAAGGCTAGCACACGCCATGGGGTCATATTTATTTTATGAGATGATTTTTTCCTAGTGAGATCAGTTGATGGAGCAGCCAGTGTTGCAAAATGTGGAATAAATTTCCAATACTATAACGCAATACCCAGAAAAGATCTCACCTGCAATTTAGCAGTCAGTAATAGGTGCATTTGAATAGCTTGCATTTTATGTACCTCTGCTTTTATAACTTCCCTTCCCTTCTATATCTCACATTTATATTTATTTATATGTACGAGATAGAATATATATATATAAATATAAATGGTTTCCTGCTTTCTTACTGAGCACTGGGGAATTAAAAGTCAACTCTGCTTCCTTGAGCTGCTGAAAGATTGCTTTCAGGTGCTGTAGGAGTTCTTCCCAAGGTTTACTATAAATCAAGACAGCATCCACACAGGCCACTGCATACCCCAAATGTTTGCATAGCAGCAGGCTGGTTACTTGAAAGACACTAAGGAATAACCCACACAAACCACAGCTTTATGCTGAAAAAAATCCAGTAAGCACTGAAAATTTTGTTGTGGTCTTGGAAGATTCTGCTCCAAGGAGTTGCCAATATCTGTTCCAGACATCCAAAAAGCTATTTTTTCCCTTGGCCCTTCCATCAGCTGATACCCAAGGATGGAATTGTTATTTAGCCTCAGTGCTGCAGCACTAAATGATTTAGTGCCAACCCCCCACATGGCCACCAGACCAAGATCTTCCGAAATGCTGCTTTCTGCCACCTGATTCCTGCTGAGTTATCCAGTCTCTGAACACACCAGAATTTCAGGAAAAGGAGCATGACAGTTTGAGGGCTAGTGTTAGATATGGACTGCAGGAGAGCGGTTCAAAACTGTGCACTGGATGCATATCCCACTGGAAATGTTCAGTGTGCTCACCAGCAGCACCGGTAACCCCTTTTCCCTCTCCATCCCAGCAGGAGACCCCGGCTCCCAGCCGGGCAGGAAAGCTCTCTGCATCCCGGCTGCAGGCAGAGCCAAATGCTGCTCTTGTTCACACATTTCTCACTAACTTCACGTTCCAAACCCGGTATTTTTTCCCGCAATAACGTTTGAAAAATGCCAGGACGCTCCCAGGCAAGTGATTCATGTGCATGTTGAGGGGTTGGGGAGGGGATGGGGGAGTGTGGATGTTCACACTGTCTAATTTTAGGTGCCTAATTCAATTAAGGTCTGGACTGGTTACACAGTCAAAAAGACTCGCCTTCCAATAGGGGTTACTCAGAACTCCTAAATTAGGAGCCTGCTGCTGGCCATGAGCTGGGCAGCAGCATGAGCCTGGAGTCAGACAGGGTTTGTACATCCTGGACACATTACTTTGTTCAGCTCTCCCCTCGGTGGCATATTGAAATACACCCTTCTTATTTTGTCTCAGAAAAGGCTTTATTGGCTTAGCCTTATGCCCCATTTTAACCTCTCCTTCCCATTTGTTATTTGTGAAGACTCAGCCCTGATTAAAACCAGCCACATCTTTTATACTGTGTGATGGCTGTTGCTTCCTCTCCATGGATTTCTTCCCCAGGATTCAGAGTTTCCTCAGCCCAGCACGGAGGAAGCCAGCACGCAGAGCAGGCCAGAGAACGAGAGCTCCTTTGTAGCCTTACTTTATTTTTCCTTCTGTTTGATTTCCAGGAGAGGGATTTTATGTTGCCTGATTAAAAAAAAATTACTCAGGGTGCCCGACAACCCTGCAAGGCACTTCTTAACCCTTAGAGCTCCTGCACCACTGTCAGAGAGTTTAGCAAAAGTTTCTTTGTCCTTCTTCTTTCCTCACCTTCCCTATCTAATGTAAAGTGATCATGGATTAACTGATGCTCATTTTCTCTATTATTCAAATCAGAAAAGCTACATTCTCGGTACATTCATCACATTCTGAGCTCTGTGATGCCAGAGATTAAAGTGTTCAAAGTGCATTTCTGGCCCTTCAGCTCTTTAGCAGTAACTATAAACCTCTCCACACTCTTGTGGAGCTGAGATTGTACTGGAGGTGTCCCAGACACCAGTTCAGTGCTGTCCTCATGGCCAGCAGATGATGGGAGCCCACCGTGACCCTGAAAGAGGAACCAAATTAAACCTTGTTGACCAACTCTTTATTTTCAACGGGCTCTACATTCCTAAACCAGCATGTACAGGGGTGTGGGCTTGTCAGATAAAGAAATAAACATCTGCCTCTTGACGCCACTGTTCATTCCACTGAAAAAGTCCTCTCTGGCCGTGGCAATCTTCCATGAGACTGAAGAGGTAGGAATTGTACACTGGGCATAGTTTCCTGATGCTTTGAGCAATTCCTTTTAAAATTATGCATAGGAAACCCAGGCTGTAACCCTAAGTCATGCCAAAACAATCTCCCCCTTCTAGATTTATAAAGTTTGCCCAGCTTTCTACCACTGCCACCCAGGTGGTACTTCACCTTACTACAGAAAAACACCTATAATTTTATTTCTTTGAAAAACATGTGAAACTTTTGGCTCAAAGGCTGGGTGGGAAAAAAGTACATTTCTTAGTGGTTTATTGCCCTTAGGAAAACATACTTCAGTTATGAAGTATTCCCCCCTGAAAACTTACTTGACATTTTGTCGAGAAAATAGTAACATTTCTACAAAGTTAGCCAAACTACTTAATATCAGAGCTGTAAAGCAAAGACCTATGGAAATGTCAGAGTGTGGATGAGACTGGTGACCTGGCTTTACTCCACTGTTATGAGCCTGCACTTCTGAGGGACCATCCTGGGAAGCTTTGCCCACAGTAGCAGGAGTTGCTCCTGTAGGAGAAGCTGGAGGTGTTTCCCTGCAGCAGCACCATTGCTGCCTTGCCAAGAGGCTTCTCCGTGCTCTGCATGAGGCTGGAGGGTGGGAGGTGGAGGCAAGAGAGGTTTGGGCATCATGGTGAAGCTCCTGAGGGGCTGGAGCAGATCCCTGGAGGTTCTGGTGGGCTCTGGATCCTTTTTATCAGGGAGACCGGAGTGCAGAACAACTTTTCTCCACATCCTGGGAGCCTCGAGCCACTCCCAATCCTCTGTCCTTCCCCAGCTGGAGTTCCAGACATGTGCCATAAGGATCTCAGGATGGGGACAATGACACACTTCTGTCAGAGCTCACTGGCAGAGAAATAAGCCTAGCTTAGCTCAAATGAGCTAATTAATTAATATCTGTCTGTCTGTCATCCATCTCTTCGGCTGGAGTGAAATTCTGGCTCTGCTGAAATGGATGTTTTGCTCTTCACACGTACGGGAGCACAAGTTCACTCCTCATCTCTCTGCTTTTCAGTCTGACACACCAGAAGGTAAAACCCTGTCTCAGCTGCCACCACTCCAGACACCTCTCAGGCATCCCAGCAGACATCCATGGCCGTGCTTCTGCTCATCCAGACTCTGCAGTTGCTCCCATCTTTCAGGAGCAAGAGAGTTAAATGCTGTGTCTGAGCAAATATGAACTGCGAGAAAGTTCAGGCCCATGCTGGGACGTGAACTTTCTGTCTCGAGCCCATTTCTAGCTTTGCTGTAAACAATTTCAGAATGTGATTAGATTTTAAGGGAAACTTGTAATAGAGCTGTAATAAGATATGATGTAATAGGTAATAATAATAATATATAGCAGCTGTTAAGGAAAGCTTTTTCTGCGTTTATCCCAGAAGGATACAAGGAGTCAGCTGCAACTTCATATTTTGAAAGAGGGAATATTAAACACTAGGACTGTGATGCAATGATGTTATTGTAAACGCCAACAGGAAAGCCCAACGTGTGAGGGTTAAGACCAGCAGAAGATGCATGCAAACAGCTGCCCTGACACAAATTCCCTCAAGTTTGGTTAATTTTCTTTTATTTAACTCAGAGTTAATACACTGCACTTCCAGAAATTGCTTTCAGTAGGTTCTGGGCTGCTGAGAACAGTGGGATTTTTGCTCTTGCTTCCCACCATAGCCCTAATGAACCCTCAGAGTGCACCTAGAGAGTTTAATGTGAGGTGTGTCTGCAAACACACGTCTGCAGCAGCGTCACTCAAGTTCCAGCAACACCCTATCCTCAGTTCATGCCTCTGGGAGAAAAGAAATATAAAATCAACAGAAGTTCAGCCTGGAACGTCAACTTCAAAATGGAATTTCCTGGTGTTTTTTGCAGCATGGCATTACTTAAGTGTTAACTAATATTGCTCCGTGTTTTTAATCTCCATGTGTTGAAGGAAAAAGATCTCTCATGGAAAGACTAGAACAGATAAATCTATATTTAGCCTTCTATAAACACCTCACAGGGTCACATTTCTGAAATGCAGAGGCCAAGGATTGCATGGAGAAAGTGGATGAACACGGGCACGGTTACATTTGATTCAAAAAGTGGGCATTTCTGTGTATGATGGACAGAACCCATTATAAATTAGGCAGTGTGTTAAAATAAAACTTTTAATTGTTGACTGTAACAAGAAATGATCCAATAGGGGAGAAAAGGAAATACTTTTTTTGGATCGTTAACCTGTCAGAATTTTTCCAGGGTGAAGTTACTGTGCAGAAACATCAAACAGGCAGAGGGGCTGATTCTGCTGTACACAGCTCTTCTTCTCCACCTGCCCTTGGCAGACAGCGGTGCCAAAAACCTGCCCTGGGCCCTGCCAACCCATTTCTGACATCAGCTTTGCTCTCCACATAACTCACTTGGCTTGTGCAGCCCAGGGGAGAGCTCTGGGTCCTGTCGTTCCTGCCAGGAAGAGGCAGTCGGGACTTCTGGGTAAGATGAGGACCCCAGTTGAGCATCTGCAGACGCAGTGCAATGGAGAGGTTTTTTCCTTTCAAACCTAAGGACATGCTGGGATACTTGTGGTGTCAGTGTTAGGGAAGAGAAACAGAACTGAGTGTCCCATTACACCGGCTTTCAGCTTTATTTGGGAACAACCATTACGTGAGAGGCACTGCCTACTGCCTGTTCTAAGTAATCCAGGCCTGATCCAAAGCCCCAAACCATCCGCCCTGCCAACAAAAGCATGTTAAATAACTTACCAGAAAGTACATTAAAACAGTCTCCTGTCCTTGGTGTTATTTTGGTATTTTGCTGCCTGTGCAATGTTACCGCATTGTGCTTGCTGCTCAACAGGGTTTTTCGCATAAAAAGGCTAGGAAAAAAGTCATCCATCCACCTAAACTGCAGAAACTAATTCACTTTTAATATTTAAAGCTGTCCTGGATTCAGACTGGTGCTTGAGTTTTCTGTAGATTTGTCTCTAAATTTGAGGGGGATTTTCAATAAGATTTGCCATGTTTTTTACTGTCTTTTAAGAAGTGGAGGCCTTTGTGTCTCGTTGCATTTCTGACTTCACGGAGAAAAACCAGGTATTGGTAATTGTCCTGATGAATCCAGAAGAATCTGAGAGTGATTAACTTGAAACAAAGAAGTTAGGTTGTTCTAATGATGAGATCCTTATCTGAATTGAATGCATTTAAATGTGTATTTTACAGTCCACCGGTCAAGTCATAAAAATACGGTTAAGTCTTAAAGGAAAAACTGAAGGTTACTAGGTCAGAAATCAGCCACAGAATTTTACAGGTCAGGGAACAGCAGGTTTTATTCTTTTCAAGGTGCTCTGCCAGACAAGGTGGACAGAGGTCAGAGTTTCACACTCTGAAATGTAGGGATGGCTCTTGGGCAGTCATGCAGGAAAGGGAGGAAGATCAAATCCCCAAATCTGAGCTGTCATACAGAAGAGAACAATGATGCCAGCGTCAGCTGCCTGGCGTCCTTTTGCAGGGACACAGCTCCTGGTTGGTGCTGGCTCCATGGCACTTCATCCTTAGAAATCCCTGCCCAATGCCAGCGTGGTCACAGGGAAAGGCCTCTGCCTTTTCCCAATGAAGATCTAACCAAGCACATTTCCCATCTGCAGCAGAGCAGCTACGTTTGCTCTTGTGAAACAGGGAATGTTGTTCTCCTGCGATTGTTGTATTTATTTTACGAGTTGCACTAGGAATGCTGTGTGGCACTCTCTTGGCCCCTCTCGCCTGTGATTTACAGTAGTTATAAACATTCCAAAGTACACATGTAAGTTAAATGATACATTAATATCATAAAGTTACAATTCTGGTATAAATGTGTCGTCAGTTTGAAAATTCAGTTTTTCCTTTGCCCAGCTTTGTGATTAGGCTGACTGGAATCAGCTCCGTGCAAAAGCACCACAGACATGAATTCAATGTGCCTGCATGTCCCCAAAGTGAAATGGTGTGAAAGCAAGAAAAGAAGGGTATTTTGCCAAGCTGAAACATTTCTGAATATTTGACTGCTTACATACATTTTCATCATATTCTTCAATAAATAGAACGAGAGGGGAAAAGGTAATTGAACCTCATGCCCATGACAGGAAGACAAATTAGACTCCCTGCAATACTCTCCAAGGTCCAGCTCTTCCCGTGGGCTCGTGCCATTGAAGTCATTCCTGCAGTGCCAGAAACCGCAGAGCTGGACTCGCTGTTCGGGAGGGCACGGCTGCCCCAGCGGCCCTTCCAGAGCCGGCCACACGCTGCTGCAGCTCCCAGCCGCTCGGATCCCAGCCAAGTCCGCCCGGCAGTGCCTGCCCGGGGCTGGCCGGAGAGGGAAGTGCCCCTGGGACACTCGCTGGGACACGATCCCTCCTTCCCCTGAGGCTGTCAGGGCATCTCAGCCCCGCCGCTCGCTGCAGCTGTGGCACCGCTGGACGGTGTCCCGCTTGTCACTCGATGAAAGGAAGCATTTACATCTGCTGGGAGGAGTGACCCGGCCTAGCATTCTCACAGGAGGATTTTCACAAAATTCAGAGACAGCTGTGTCTCCTGCATTTGCAGATTAACTGCTGCAGCAGCGGTGAAACGCAGCGAAATCAGATGATTCATTCAGGATCACGCAGGAAACCAACATCACTGGGAGGAATAAAATAGAGCACCTGAGACCTCTGCAGCTAAACTCTAACACTAATATACAGAAACATATACTGCTAGCTGGTATTCTGTAAAACTTCACCCAGCTTTGCAAATAAGGCTAGGAATAATCACTTACATAATCAATGCAATATAATAAAGTAAGATGAAAGAGGCCATCAAAGGAAAAGGAAATTTGTGGCATTAAGGTTTTAGGGGATCAGTCTCCAAGTTGTCTGGAGACTGGTTATTTGCAAAAAGATGAAGTGACTGCATTTGTTATGTCCATCCAGCTATGTAACACTAGCCTGAAAAACCTTTAAGAATGCTAATTTTCAGGTAAAATATGTTAACAAACTATTTAATAAAAGGAGGCAAGCTAATTTTTTACATTCATATCACAACCCTGATCCAGGTGATTGGTTTAGCTGATTCGTGGGCAGGTTGGAACGTCCCTAAGTCCCTGAAAATGTTACCTGCATTGTCTTTATAGTCAGCTCCTCATCAGTCATTCAACAAGAACACTTTTTTTCTTTGTAAAAATCTATGAGAGAACAGCTTGGCATTCAGAAGTTCAGCTCTTGGAAAACATTTCTGCCTCCTCCTAGACCCCGGTGAGGGGAACCGGGTGAACTATCAGATGAAACAAGCCTACCACAGAGCAGCTTCAGCTTTCATTGTTGCAATATGAAAGTATTTTATGATGCCTCATAAGTCATGTGTGAGGCTCTGATAATGGTCACGTCAGCCCCCACATTTCACACTGCGTTTAAAAATACAGCTTGTTTATCTACCCCACGGGCTGCAGCCTGCCATCAGATTTACATTTGAAAACACTCAGCACCCGCACACAGCCTCAGACTGCCTTATGAAAAGCACCCTGACATGAAACAAAGCTGTCACCCTCTCTTTATAATTAATGTTTTAGAATTTCACTCTTTTTTTTAATCTCTGGGTTTGGAGACAAACTGAGTCAAATCCATACTCGGTGCCCTTTCAGGAAATGCATTTAAGGTATTTTGCTCGTCCCTTTCTCCCTGTAGCCCTGCACCCTGTGGGTGAGCAGGGTAGGTGGGTGGCCAGATGGCACAGAACCACAGCATGTGTGTGCTAAGGCTTCCCATGTCCTCTTTGTTTTATTGTGTTTTGGTGCATTTAGTATTTCACTTACAGTCCAAATCTTGCAGGCAATCGTGAGAGGATCTCTGCTCTCAGCCATAAATAACAGCCTCATAACCCATACAACTACACTGAAAATCCTCAATATGTAACTGAGATGAACCTTTGGCTTGTAATGAACCTCAAGCATGCATTTAAACATACAAACAGATAAAAATAAAACAACGTGATGAGCTCTAAGCCAATTTCACAATTATGCTGCCTGAGTCACAAAATTAAATTGCTTGGAGTTGGCAGTAACGTATGAACTTTTATTTGAGCCTGTGCTCTATTCCATTCCTGTATTAGCTCCTTAAATAGCAAAATGAAGTATGACTTAGCATTCAGCAGTAAATCCTCTCCTTTTTTTTGTGCCCTGTGCTGCAGTAGCATGGTTTAAAGGAAAACATTTTTTGACGGTGACAATAAGCGCAAGATATTGCCTGACTGCAAAACTGAGTTGGTGTTTCAGTTAACCATTTCTTCCTCAATGCAGAGCATTAAATGTCAAGCAGAGGCATTAAAGGAGCCTGTTGATGCTTTTAAATATTCAGGTGGTGTTTTTCTGCCGTGTTTGTACAGTGCTGGGCAGCTGACAAGGAGTCCTGCAGAGCATAACGGCTGCACTGTATCACCCCAGAGCCGAGAGCCAGGCCCTGCGATAGGAGGGACAGGGGCTTCCAGCAGGCCAGCACTTCTTGCTCCAAGTGTGGAGGTTGAGCATTTATCACTAATCCATGTGTATTCTGCATGTGGAACCTCCCCCCATGTCCCTGGCTGGCCCATTCCCCCAGCAGCCCCGTCCACGCGGTGCCCATTCCGCCTCCAATGCCGCCTTTATCTGCCGGCTTGCCGAGGCTCGCTGCCCACCACACAGCATCTCTTTAATCTCTGTAAACCCAGTTCCTGGCCAGAACAAACTCTGCCTGCCAGAACACATTTGGGAGGGATGGCAGGGATGAGAGACTGCCTGGCAGAGACAAAGGGGCTTCATGGGTTAATTTCTGCTCGGGCACCTTCATTTACCAGGCAGACCAGGTGGTAGAAAATTGTTAAAACCCCTTGGAGGTTTTTCCATTGATGCCAGCACTGCTCCAACCTGTATTCTCAGCCTTAAATCACGCAGAAACCACCTCGATGTGACCTGAATATCAGCCCTGAAATGTCTTTTCGTGCAGAGTTCCCAGCCAAGGGTTGGGTTTGGGTGTTATTTCAGGCAGGAGGGCAGGTTGCTCTCCAAAAGCTCTGCCTGGATGCAGAGAAAAACAGCCTTTCATGAAAAGCTTATTCTGAAAAAAACCCTGTATATTGTATTTGGAAGCACATAGGGGGTTATTCACACAAGCAAAGCATTATGTTTTCCAATTGTCCAATAAAACAGATTTACATAGAAGCAAGGAAGAAATAAGGCATTTTATAAGACTGTTTGTAACCTCCATGAACTAAGACGTCTTGATTTAAAACTGCTCTGTGCCCAGCAAGAGGAAATAGTTTAGACTATATGTGAGAAGAGAATAATGGCTCCATCAGGTAGTCTGTCAGCTCATGTAAATAGGGCCAGACTGGAGATCAGGGAAAATGATCTACTCTCCCAGGAAGGGGCATCCGTGAGGCATTTAATGAAACTGGAACAGATGGATTATTCCATGGGACTTGTACAACAATTCCACTGTGTCCCTTTGAAAACTACAGGAAACACAACAGGAAAAATAGAGACTGCATTTACAGGGGAAAAGTTAAGTCCCAAAGCATTTGCAAACTCAGTCTAAAGTCTTTCAGAAGTGCAGGCTGAATCTGTATTCCTTAAATCCTATCACCTTCGTTACAGGAACTTCTCCTCATTCAGTAGAAGCAACACAAAATGTACCAATTAACAGTAATGCTGCTCCCTATGCAAAACCTGACTGAATTTATATTTCAGGGTGTCTCTTTCCTGCTTTATTTCAGGCAAAACTTCACATTGCCAAAAGACTTCAATGCAGAACAAAGTTTTATGAATCTAAAGACCAAGGTCGATTGAAAATCAGGAATCATTCATGGAAAATTAGCAAATGTGACACACACAGAGTGAAATCTGCATTAAGAACTGCCTCCAACTGGCAAGGCCCTAACCTATGGGACAGTTTTATTGGATCTCCCAGGATTACAGCATAATTTTCTTTGACAACTCGTTCACGATCCAAACTGAGCAGAAACCCTTTGTGGGGGCAGCTCTGAGGCTGCCTGCTGTGTCGGGATCTGTGAAAAAGATCAAACCAGAACAAGGAGGAGGGATTTTTTTTTTGCTTTGTAGTGCATGAGGAAGAACCAGGTGTGAAATGGTGAGAGCACCATGGCTCTGCTTCAGGCTCTGCAATTCTTCTGTCCAGACACATATGGGACTCCTGTCAACATCAGCTGGAGCTGCACGTGCCAGGCAGGAGGAGCAGATGTTAACACAGGACCAGGTCCATGTGTTTCCAGACTCCTTCATGCCTCAGGTACATCCGAGGCACCGTGTCAAGGCTGAGCTCTTCTCACACCTCCACCATCTCTCCAGCACTTCTCACTTTGTTTGACTATTTAACCAAAATCCCGGCCAGAATATATCATCAGAGCTGGCTTAGGGCCAGGGAAAAAGCCTGGGAGAGTTCATTCACACTGTGGAAAAAGCTGGGGCTCTTGGGCATTGCCTCTAGCCCTTTGTGATCCCCTTCCCACAGCTGCCGAGTGGAGAAGCTGATGGAGAGCACCAATTCCACAGTTTAACAAAATCTCTGTGGATTTTGGTGGGGGCTGGAACCATTTCCCAGCGACTGAACATCCCCAGAGTGCTCCATCCCCACTATGGGTGCCAGTGGGGCCACACACATTTTGGGTTACTGGGCAGGAGTGGTCACCAGGTAAATGAGAGGTATTCTCTGGAGGGAAAGCACGGAGAGGCTCATTGCAGTGCTGTGGCAGCAGGAGTGTGGAAGGGAGGCTCTGGGGCAGCTGCATGGTGTGCAGGACAGAGCCTGGAGAGGACGCTGAGGCTTGTGAAGCATGGGCTGGGGATGGGATGTGACCTGGAACATCGGCAGCGATGCGTGGAAGGCGTGGCATGGGAAGCTGCTGCAGCCTGCACGCCCCGCTGAGATCGGCATATGGATTCAATGTCAAGAGATGAAAGGCCACATGTCTGGGGACGACCAATAAAAATGCAAAATATACTTTGGATGGAAATGCTCATGAGGAAACCAAAGGGGAAACAGTCCTGCTGGCAGCAGTAGCTGCAAAGCAGTCAGCCAGGGCTGGGGATGGTGAGGGCTGGGGTAAAAAGTGAAGGAGATAACTGCTCGCCTCATCTGGCCACATCAGGAATTCTGTAATCAATGTGATGCAGTTTGGTTTAAAAATTACGTGGGGAAAGATATTCCAAAGGAAAAAAACTAGTATTTGCAGGGGCTGCAGTCTCAGCAAGGACCATCTCCTGCCTTTTTTCCCCTCACATAAGCAGCAAATGGGTCATGGAATGGAAGTGCCAAAAGTAATCTTTCAACCTCTTGTTTTGTTAATATGAAAAATGCATTGCATTTTTCTAAAAAAAAAAAAANAAAGGCAAAGAAAAATTACTTTGTCTGGAACCAAAAAGTAAAAACCCCAAAGCCTTCCTTGTGAAGTGAGCTAGGAGTGACTTGGATGAACACATCTATTGGCTTTAAAATATAATATTTTTCTTCAGAGGGAATGAAGGACATGGAGGGTGTGCGTATATCAGAAAGCTATTTACATTGCCTTAACCTGGATTCACCTTTCTTTGTCTCTACTATATATATGTTTTTTTGCATAATGTTCTTCTTTATTTTAAGCCTTCTGCCATAATTGCGTGAAAGGGTTTGCAAGAACTCACATTTCATTGAGTGTAGTTCTGCTTTAACCTTTATGCAACTTTTGTTTCCAGCAGACTCTTTCTAATTTTCCACATTATTTCTCATTTAATCTTCTTTTCTTGATGACTCTTCTGCCCTTGTTGAATCCTTTTTCTTGTTAGTTTTCAATAGATAAAACCACTAGGACTGATTAGAAAAGTTACGTTGGCTTTTGCTCAGTATGAGCCCAAGCTCGTACTCCAGAAGACTCAATTTGTGTCTTTTCTGTTTGTAAAACTTTGGTATTACAACTTCTCACATATGAACAAAGATCCACTTTAAAGAACCACATGGTGTTAATGTTCATGCATTTGATTTATTGATACATTGGAAGAGGCTTTGCTGTTACCAGGAGGCTGCCAATACTCAGTAATAACTGCAGGGCTGTTCCTCTCCCTCCAGCCTCAGCATGAGGGGGGCTTATTACTCCTTTACAGTGTTTTCCTTCACTTCCCCAGTGTGAGGAGATGTGTGGGATGTGGGAAATGGCCTCATCACTCTGCAGAATAACTTGCTGAAATACATGATGGAGAGGAGCTCAAAGTGTATCGGCTTAGTTTGTAACCCCAAGGACGGCTGCAAAGAGACTTGAGCGCAGCTCTGCAATCCAGGGAAGGCTTGGGAAGGATTGTAAGGACACAGGCAGGCTCAGAACCAGTGCTTTTAAACCAACACGAGCCACAGAGCTGAGGAGCTGTGTGTGTGATGTCTCATATTGGGAAAACAAAGTCCTCCTGCATCCAGCCACAGCAAAAGGGAGTGCGGTCAGAACTGATCCAAGGATGGTTTTTTCCCATGTGAAACCTGATTAAAAGTACCAGAGGAAGCCTTTGTGGTTGAGAATTAAGCTTGTTCAGCAAACCAAATAGGATAATAAACTTGTCCAGAGCTATAATGGTTACTGTTAAACCCTAGAAGTATTTTTAAACCTAATGTCTCTGAGCTGAAACCGACTTTCACTCATTACAGATTAAGAAGTGTCTGAAGCAGGCAAACCTCCCACACCAGCATCATAGGCATTTCATACCAGCACAGGCTGGAGACAGCTCAGGGACCAGGATAGGTTTTATCAGTAATGAGCATCTTGAAATGAAGATGCTTACATGAGTGCTAAACTCCTTTAAAGAGCTTGGCCCAGCCCAGAGAGAAAAAGGAAGGGTTCTCCAAGGTACGGTTGTTTCTTCAGGCTCTGTTGGGCAGCTGCCAGCTTTATTCACAAAACTGCTGTTTTCCTCCTTCCATAATTGCAGTGGGCACAGAGCCACCTCACAGAAAAGAACTGGCACATCCTTAAGCTCCTTCCTCCCTCCTCAGCAGAGTTCTTAGGATGAGCTGGCAGGTGCAGCCACTGTCTTCCCACAAAAAAAAAAAAAGTGACCTCTCTTTGCTCCTTCAAGCTCAGTGCCCACTCTCAAAGTCGAATTTTCCAGAGCTGTGAATGTCAGCATTTGATTGTTCAGGTGCTTTTTCACATCAAAAGCTTTCAGTTTTGCTCCTCCAGCGTGCGAAAATTGATTATTTATCCTTCCCCTGCTGAGGCTGATCCTGCCTTGTGTCAGGAGCACCATCAAACCAGTGGCAGTTCTACCCAAGTCACCAGAAAGTTTTCAGTGAATTGGGGTTTCTGTTGTTGGAAAATGGCAGTTAATTAGAACCAAGGTTTTTTGGGCAAATGCATTTGTTCTGCTAAATTTAACTCCAGACAAGGTGTGAAACGGCTGAGCGAGGAGGCAGAGCAGGAGCACACCCCTTTCTGTCTCTCCTGCCCTCATCATCCCGGAGAGTATCTGGTGTCCAGGCCTCTCACCTGCACTGTGGAAAGCTATTTTCAAGTCTGTTTTTTTGGAATGGTGCAAAACCTTTCACCTGGTACCCGAACCAATGGGTGAGGGAGCAGAGAAATCACTGGTTTCTGCACCATGAGAGATGGATGCTCTACCCTGGTGCCTCAGGCATTCATCCAGAATGAAACAATTACCTTATTTTTTCTGGGGCAAAAAAAACCAAACAAGAAACACCACCAGAAGTTTTCAATTTCATTCCTTTGCAAAACAAAGCAAATGTTGACACCTGCCTGTTTCACAAGAGATAACTGTTGGTGTCTCAGTTATCCCTGGCATTTGAGTGGTGTGGTGACACTTTGGTGGCCCCCATTGCAGCCCCTTCTCCAGCCCCCTGACACCAGCACTCCCTCTCCACCACTCCTGGCACGTCTGAAACTCCCAAAGTCATTTGCAAGGACAAGGCAAAAGTTTTCTTTTAATTAACAGTTTTTCATAGTTAATTAATAACAGTTCAGGTAATTGGGAGACCTGGGTGAGGAGTGAGGATCAGCACTATATGTGATACCCTGACTTCCCTGAGCTTTCACTCCTTCAAAGCCAAGTGTGGACCACAGAGGAAAACAGTGAGTTGCAAAATCACATTCTTTCCCCTAAAACACGAGGGGACTTGTTTGCTGCAGCACATTGGGTTTGGTAGAGATGGAGTGTGAGCAGGTTAGAGAAATAAACCTGTGTGCCCGTGGTTACCAGCTGTCTGTGTCCCTGTGTTACTGTAAGTGTACCAGAGAGCTGCTACCTGCCTGTGAGCTGCCAGCAAAGAGCCTGCAGGAGGCCAAGGTCTTTGCTCCCCACTTGCCCGGGCAGTGTGGCTCGTTTGGACGTGTGGAAGAAAGTTTGACACCTTTTTGTTTCTCAAGGAGTGAATGTGGGAGCAAGGGGAGAGGAAAGGTGAGGCAGGAAATCTGGCTCCCTTTAAGATGCTTTGATAATCTCCTGCACAAAAAGCAAAAGCCCTCAGGTTTCTCACATTGTAATGTGGAACATGGGCTGCTTGAGACCTACAGTTACAGCTCAGTTACCAGGAGTGAAATCCTTTACTTGCCTCAGGGGACATGTGAAAGGAGAGCTGTCCCCAGTGCACTGCTAGAAGCCATGCCAGCAGTTCAAATAATTTTTTTCCAAAATTTTATGATCTGATGCTTGGATTACATTTGTTTAGCTGTAGAGGTGTGAGGTCTGAAAAATTTGTCAGAGGAAAGAATAGCCCCAGCTCCAGACATGTGTGCATTTGGAGTTCAGCTGCAACCAGGACACTGTGGAAATCCTTGAGGAGGGATGAAGTCACAGGATGTCTTGTCTGAGACTCAAAGTGCAGGAGAGGACAGACACATCTGGTGGCAG
Source organism: Hylia prasina (assembly GCA_013397195.1). Classification (NCBI taxonomy): domain Eukaryota; kingdom Metazoa; phylum Chordata; class Aves; order Passeriformes; family Sylviidae; genus Hylia; species Hylia prasina. Next base: position 38,269 of record VYXD01006479.1, read on the forward strand.
ACAGGGAGAGAAGTGGCTGTGAGCCAGCTGGGGTGAATCCAGAACCAGGTGAAGCCACCTAAGGCTCACCTGGACAACTCCCACTGTGCAGTGGACATGTTCCACCCCAGCCAGACATCCTGAGGAGCAGGAGGGGCTGGACATGATCCATCACTGCCTCAGCCACCTGCACTGATGTGGAAACAAAGACCTTCACTTCCAAATATAATTTCATTAAGCTACTTTATTCCCACAACTTTTTCCTCAAATTTAAGGCTTCAGACATTTATTCTGCTGTTCCAAAGGATCAATTTAATAACAGAGCACAGCTTCCTCTCTAAACCTTCACAGGCAGGATCTGAACCTCCCAGCTCCCCAGACTGGAAGGTGACTGTGGCACTCACCCTGCCATGCAGGGGGGCATTGAAGCAGGGAAGCTTTCCAAGTGATATTTCCAAGGCTACAAGTAGAGTCACCCTCTCCCCCAGCCCAGGCAGGCACTGGCAGCACGCCGGGACAGAGAAGTTGACATGACAGCTTGGGCAAGTCTGTGGGGTCTCCAAGTGCCAAAAAAAGGTTAAATGGCAAGGCAGTGACCCCAGGACCCCCAACCTATATCCTTCAAATCCACACTTCTGCACATACATGCACTTCAGGGTTTGGGACACCTGGGTATGAGCTGCATCAGTAGAAAAGATCTTGGGGGCAGAAAAAGAAGACAAATGTAAGGCAAAAAGTGGACATATGGGAGCCCTAATAAAGAGTGACAAAGTCCTCTGATAGGGCTGGAATGACTCCCACTCAATTACCAGAGCTTTGGACCAGACTCCAAAGCAGCTCACTCTCCAAAGCTGAGATAAGTCCCTGGCTCCTATTTCCAGCTCTTGTGCTGAGACTGCTCGACAGGGCCCATCCTCCTGCTTTTATTTATATTAGGGAGTCACTCATTCGTAATTCATCTGGGACTGAAGCTCGCTTCCTGTGTCAGGATACAGATCATTTATAAAGTGATAAGGGACTATATTAACATTATAACCCCCTGTTTGGAGATGCTCACATTGTCTCTCAAGATGTTTATCGCCAATAAACACAGCAGAAAATCTGGCTTCACTGACCTTTGCTTCACAGATAATTCTCTTTCACACTGTACATAAAATGTGACATTTCTTTCATGTAGTGCTGTGCTAGGTCCAGTGGAGTTCAGCACATAACACTGTAGACAACAGAAGCTGTAGGTGCTCAGAATGTTTGAAAATACTCCTCTTACAAATCTAATTAGGAGTTTTAATTGTCACATATGCCAGTAGTATATTTTTACTTGATCATCAAGAATTTCCCCTACCACCCCAAACCCAAATTCATTTGTTTTCATTTGAAGAACAAAACATATAATTAGCAGGCACATGACAAGACTTCATGATGGATTAACAGCAATTCACATTTGAAAAGAGACCTGTAGATAAAAGGCCAATTTTAACAGATATTCACTCAGTGAGCTCAAAATTTCCACCCCATCTCTAATTGTGCTGACATAATTTTTTGCACACTGCATTGATGGAAAGGAATAAGGAGCATTCATCTTTTATCTTTGAAATATATGTAAATGCCTTGTCCTCTTCATGACCTGTTAAAAAAAGCGCCTTTAAATACTAGGCAGGTAAATATCAAAACAGTTTTTCATGTAAGATTGAAAGAACTAGTACAGGTGCCAGCAACAAAGACTGGGCAAGGATAGGAAGTGCCATGGGGACACCCTTTGGTTCATATTTTTAGATGTCTCATTTGCAGGTGACGGGTTTGACTCTTACCAACTGGCAGTGAAGGGTGGAGAGAAACTTCAAATGGCTCTGGGTACATTGACAGTGAGCAGCACTGGTGGGTCTGAGGCTCAGTGGCTCAGCCTTGTGCACAGCAACATTCTGGAGCTTCTGCTGGGCTGGGATAACAGAACCAGGCACAGGGTGCAGATTCCATCACAGCCCTGATGCTCATGGCCTGTTACTTTGGAAATAACAGAGCGAGACTTGGGTGCCCAGCTCTGCGAGCTTGAAGGAATGTGACTTCCAGTAAGTGGTCAGCACTCACCTCTAAAAATAGAGGCACTGAAAAATCACTGATGGCTTTTGATAGTCTTGGCCAAAATCAACTATTTTTAGCCCATCTGTTCCCTCTGAGCTCAGTGCTCTCAGGAAGAATGTATATTTTGGGGGAAGGGGAGAAGGCAGAGGTTCTTGTCACTTTCACTGAGTGAAAGTTGAAACATTTTCATATCAAGAGTACTAAAAAATGACAGAACCACTTAATTTCTTTAAATGGATTTGAGAATGTTGCCAAGTTTTGTGAGCAATTAAATTTAATTCAGGATAAGATGGCAGGGATGAAGGATAATTATATGCTCTCAAAAGCTTGGTCTTTTTGTAAATGAAATGGCCTTAGGGAGTTTTCCAGAAAAGTTTGGGCTCAGCTTTTTAGTTCCAGCAAAGCCAATTGCCAGTCGTGGATCTGCACTAGGTGTATGTGACATGATTTTTAATGAATTCCCACTCAGATTCCCATTCAGCTGCCCAGCAAACTTTACAATAGTTTGTTTTTTCTTTGGCAGTTTTGTGCAATCAAATCTTGCCCGATGTGGTCACTTCCCCACATCCCTGCACTCTTAGTAAGCAAAGAATTCAATATATTGGACACTGGGAAATTTATCTGGCAGGTAAACACTGGAAGTTTTTGAGGTGAGAGTGTAACAAATGCATCAATGGGAGCACTAATTACAGGTCCTGCTAATGAGCCCAACCTGTGAGGGGTTTGATAGCTCCTAGGAGGTGCTCAGTGCCACCATTCCCTTTGCTGAAAGTCAAGAGAATTGATTAGTTCTGAAGAGACAGGAGCTGATCTGTTGGGCACATCAGTGAGAGTGTGTCCAGACAGGATCTCGTGGCAGTCTGAGAAAGGAATCTTTAAGAAGATTAGAGGCTCTGTCACAAGGCTCTATCCTTCGGAATTTGAGCACTGACTCATTTTCTTTTGAAGTTATTTGTGGGTGTTACATGAAATTATTAATTTATCACTCTTCAGACAATGTTAGATGACCTATTCGTGAAAACTTTTTCACTTTTCAGAAATGCTGTAAACCCATTACTACTGATTCTCCAAGATCAGTTGTTTAAGAAATTAGGGGAGGTGATAGAATATTCTCTGTGTGATGCTCATTACTGTCCTGATTGGAAAGCCTCACTTAACCAGACACAAGACAATGTGATTTAGACAGTTTATTCAATATATCTGATAGTTAATCTGAACAAGTTCCCAGCAATGGAAATTTTAGGAGGGGATGGATTATGATAAAGGTCATGAATGATTAAAACATCACAAGAATGAAGGATTAGCCATTAAAAATGAGTAAATCTCTTGGATCACTCACCTTTTGTTTGCTATCTGCTCTTGCAGGTTGCTGTCTGACAGGATAAAAAACACAACCTTAGGCCAGAAACCAACTCATTGGATTCTAAGAGAAGGAAGGAATATTTAAGAGCAGCTTGTCTAAACATGTGAAAATATTTTTTCCCATTTTTTAAAATTTTATCTTTTTTCCATTTACATCTTTTATTTAATAAATCTATTTTGTGTTATTTTGGCAACACCATCTCCATGTAAAACATATTTGATTTGCAACTAGCTACAAAAATATCTCCCAAGCACATTCCAACCAGCTGCAAGGATGATAATCTTACAGACATTTTTCTTTTTATGGGTTAATTATATTTATTTTTAGTTGAATTGCTGAGCTTATCCTTGGGAGCCTGTTGGATCCTGAAGATGCTTGCATTTGCTGTTGGGAATATGGCACAAACAGCAGCACTGGATAACATTTATCAAGGCTCTAATAGCTTTGTTGTTGGCAAAGAGCTGGGAATGCCATTTTCCCAACCCCACCTACAGATTTCAGGACCTAACAAGCTCTGGAACAAATTTTGCATTTCAGTTTTGTGAAAATGATTTTATCTATTGCTGGAAACCCCTCCAGCACTTTAGAATAAAAAGAGGAGAAAAAAAGAGATAAATATGGTTTTATCTGATACTTGCATTTGTCTCTCCACACATGGTTGAGCATAAATCATCCTGACTAGTCCAGGGCATTTCCCAACTCTGTATCTGTGCCCCTACAGTGCCACAGAGCTGCTGTGGCCATGCACTCTCAGCCTGGACAGAACCAGGCTCATATAAATCAGGTGTCCATGTGAGCCTGGCCTCTCCAGGGAGATGCTCTGGTGGCTCAGTCCAGCTGGAGAATCCCTTCTTCAAGGACATGAATGGTGCCAGTGGATCCTGATCAATGCAGCTGGAAGTGTCTCCTGTGATGGCTGTGCTGGATGGGACCTTTGTGGCACCGTGATGTGGGTGACAGAAAACAGTTAATGGGAATTCCATCCCTCATGATTAAAGGCACCACGTTCTTTTCCGTAGGAAACACTTAACTTCAGATTGTGTAATTGCAATTTCCTCTCTAGTTTTCCGCTCTCTTTGATCATTTCCTATCCTTCTTTCTTCAGAGGAGATTCTGAACGTTGTTAAGCAGCTTTTGTTTGAGATTTTGTTTTACATTCAGTAACTGATACCCAGTGCAGAGTCCGCTAATGGCTCATTCAGGAAGGAATATGCTGAGTGTGAGGTACAGTGAGGCTTATATTAATCTTACATGTTCCCAGCTAAAATTGATTTGATACTTTCAAAGACTTTCATGAATAGTGCCACAGTTGAGAAAACAGAAGACTAAATAAAGCTCGAGTAAAGATTTCCTGATTTAATATTTTTCACAAGAATTAAACCTGAAATCAAAGCTGGCTCCAGGGATGTGTACAACATGCCAGTAGCATGTTGCAGGTGAGGTTTCTTGTTTGCCCATTGTTTATGATTATGGTGCTTTGAAACCATAATGCTAGCAACAACTTGATGTTTTAATATTTCATAGATCCATCCCTGAGCCCACCCCTGCAGCCAGTCTCTGTGGCTTGAGAGTTCCAGAGCCAGATGTGGTTCTCACGCCTGTGCTCGAATGCAGCAAATTATGTGAATCAGAAGTGTTTGCAATCATTGCCTGGAGGGGTCCTGTACATTTATACTGGCCTATGTCACACCAGAATCCCGTTCCCTAAACCTTGAAAACAAATACTTTGGCTTCAGGAAAGAAAATGGATCCACAACAAATGGTGTAGCATTGCTTAATGGTTTCCTGACAAATCCCTGTCTCTGAATTGGAGCTGTGAAAACAGACGTGGAGACTGCTCTCGTTTCAGTCTCAGGAGGAACCTGACAGGTGCAGAGAGAGAGCTGGTCTGCATAATAAAGCCAGAGGTTCAGGCACTGCTAAAAAAGGCTTTCTGCACACTTAGCTGAGAACTGTCTGTCTCACTGCCATGGGAGGAGAGTCCTGCACTGCTGGAGTGTGCAGGGCTCACGTGTGCTCAGCTCCCTGAACAAGGTGGAGAACAGGAAGGGATGCAGGTTTTCCACTACCTGTGACTCCCCAAGATCACAGGGACACAGAACAGGGCCAGTGAGATCAGAAGATGATATTATTGGTTCACTGGGAAGTCTTACAGAACTAAACAGACTTGATCTAGCAACCTTAAAAATCGATGGATCCCCTCTTGCTCCAGCAGAGTGACAGAGCTGAAAGGGAGTGTCTAAAGTAATAACCCTCCTTTCCTCTTCAACGAGACCACCTAGGTCCTCTTCACAATTTGTCTGGCCTGCTCCTGGAGACAGCAGCCTGCACAGTCTGCAGCTGTGCTTCCCAGCCCTCACCCCTGGGAAGCCTTTTCTGATGTTTTGCCTAAAACTCTCCAGCTTTAGTTTAAGCCTCTTGCTTTCTGCCCAATGCACTTGGGTGCAGAGGAAGGCTTTATTTGTAAAATACTTCATAAATCGATAGGAGGTAAGATGGAGTTTTTCTGCTTCCATTGTTACTTATTTACTTTTAACCAGAAATTCAGAGGATTTATTAACTTCCTCAGAGTGATTCAAATAAACCACACAGAAGAGCAATAGGTTTCTATGGAATGCTTCAGGGAAAAGTAGTTTCATGCACTACTTAAACCTGGTGTGCTGAAGTCATGGGAAGTTTGACCATGGAGTAAAACAGAGCCTGGATTTCAGCCAGTGAGTGGCAGATTTCATATTCATGTATTTGTGAGGCTCCACTGGCTCATCCATCCTGAGAGAGACTCAGTGTCTTCCAGGTAAATACACAAACCAACTGTGGAGCCTCCAATAGGTCTCAGTGAGCTGTGGCCCCTTCACCTCTCTCCAGGGGAGAGACAAGAGATCTCCTGGAATCAGGGTTATTTGGGGCTTGATTGATTTGCCTGATATTGACTTTAAGTAGAGAAGAAAGAACTGAGAGTGTAACTCCCTTAAAATGAGAACACAGGCTTGGAGGAAGAAATGAAGAAATACAGATTGTGGAAGAGGTGAAGACTCAAGGCAGGGCACCGAAAGCCTCAGCCCCATCCATCCTTCACCCCAGGCACAGACCAAAATTCCATCAGTCACAGCAGTTTATTCCTGTCAAATGATTCCTGCTCCCAGCAGGAGCCACGGGACCAGCACCAAGCAGAGGAGGTTTGAATCATCTGAGCTTATCACACAGAGCTTTCACAAAGTTCACATTACAGAGCCCCAATGCATTTTACAGCTTACTTGAAGGAAAAGGACTGAAACATCCAATATATCTCCCATAGCCTGACAACCCAGTAAACACTCCAGCAGGATAACCACGATCCTTAGAACAATGGAAACATTTTAGTTAGAAACTGTAGAAGTTACAAGGCAAAGATTTATGTGCTGTGGGGCAAATAAATATTCAGTTCCCATTAATGTTAATGGGAGTTAAGTGGCTAATTCCCCACACATTATGCTGAAGATTTACTTCTTTGTGTTTTATAGAATAAATGAATTTATAGTCTTCCTGGAGGTTAGACCTGAGAAAAACAAAGAGCTCAGAGTTTACTCCATTTTTATGAGGTCATTTTTTTAAAGCAGGTTTATTCCCTGAACAGAAGGAAAGGTTAAAAGTACCAAGTTAAAGCAATCCCCTCCATGGGATGCCAGGGAGATTTGTGGCAGGCATTTAATCCAAACTCACAGACAGAGAGACACGCAAAGATCCATATAAAATGTCTTAATAACAGAAGCCGGAAATTTGTAACAATAATAAAGGTTGACATTTATACAGAGCCTTTCATCCACACATCTACAGCCTGGATTTTGCATTCAAAGGCACTCACAAAATTCTGCTGCAAACCACATGTGATTTCACACTAAGAGGGCAAAATTCATCAAATAAGCTGACTTTGACATTGGTGACACAGACAACATTGGGGCGGCTGTTTAATGCCCCAGGAAGGTACTTCAGCATGTTTCCATTTTGAAGCTTAGAGTATTCTCATTAAATTAAATTGATTTTTTCATGTGGTACTGACAGAAATGAGCGTCCGTACCTTGATGAACTCATATCTATGCCAGCATTTAACAGTCATTCCCTGCATCTCCATGAAAAAAATCCCACAGCATTTGTTCTCTTTTTCTAATGCTCCAGTCTCTAAGATGACCCCATACATTTTCATTTCTGGCTAAAACCCATTTAAAGTCAGTTTTGTGAACAAGTTAAAAGTCACAAGGATCCTTTGCCCAAGACGTGAACAGTATGTCACAGTGTCTCTGCTCAGAGACAACCAAACATTCATTCCAAACAAGCACATTTTTCTCTTCCTCTGTTAAGGGCTGCTACACATTTGCACCAAAACTGAGATTAGAGATTATGTATGAGACAATTACACATTTGTTTCCCTTTTGCCTGATCTGAAAAAGAACAGCTTCAGAAAGAGGGAGAGAAAAATTCAGGGCAGTGTTTTCAATAGGGCACAGTAATCTGCCACAGATAAGCAGCAGTCTTTTTTCCTTATTCAAATGTTAAGCTTTCCCAGGAAAATAATATTTTCCCCTGACTGGTCATTCACTCATCTGTAACTCCATGCAAACAATTTCTTTTCATTAGCAGGGTCACTCTCACAGCTTCATTTTGGTCAGACATTACTTTTGCATTGCGTATATTGGTTTGGGTTTTTTCCCTTTTGGCAGCCTCTCTCAAGACCTTTGACAGTAAGTCCACACACTCATCTTTCATTAGGACTAAGCACTCTCAGATCACTTGGTATTTATGGAGCCAAGAGCTGAGGAGGCACAGCAGGATCACATGGACTGGGCAGGTTCTGTGGTGCCAAGGCCAGGCTCTCTCACATTTTCTGTGAGTGCACAGAGGACAGCAGCAAGCGCTGGGCCAGAACGTGGAACAAAGGACTGGATGCTCCCCGTCCTACTTGGGACACTGCTGCTCTTTGGGGGTTTTTCAGTGCTCAGTGACAGCCTCCTGATGAGGCTGATGGGAAACCCAAGCCAGGCTTGGGAGGGTCTCTCTCTTCCCATCTCCTGTGGAAGCCTTGCAGGGAGACCTGCCAGCCAACAGGGACACCAAAATTACATCTCACGTGGAGTGGGCTTCCCACAGCTAGAACAGATCCTGGAGGGAAAGAGGGCAACAGAGACAAAGCAGGGCTGGAATGTGATTTCCTTGCATATTTGAAATGTTATTTACTATCTAGTAAAGCTGTTTTATAGCACCCTGCATTTTATTTTCAAACACTTCTATCGGCACTCACTGTATATCAGTCACTATCTGATTATAGAAGTTTTCACAACCGTTTCCGGGCAGCTTTAAAAAGCTGCCAAAGAATTCAGTGCAGCAGAGGTTTGAACTTCATTGCTGTTTTTCACCCAAAAAAAAAAAAA
>VYXD01006479.1:47102-75013 GCA_013397195.1 Hylia prasina
AAAAAAAAAAAAGGCTGAAGAAAAAACAACAAAGATGGAAAAAATGGACTTCAATGGCCTTTGTGAATGCAGTAAGGCCCAAATCATGAAAAAAAATGACCTTTTCAGGGTTGTAGAGTTCAGACAACCTGCTCACAACTCTCTGCCAGGGAATCATGAGATCTATAGCCCCTCTGGCTTCTTTATTAATTCTTGATGAAGAGCAATAAATAAATGTCCTGTCATTACCAAAAAAGCACGTATGAGACACAGAACAAATATTAATTGTACTTAAAGTAGTCCAGTCAGATGGTACATATGTATCCTAGAGAGATGATGGACAGGTAAAGAACAAAATATCTTCATTTAAAAAAGACAACTGACTCAGCCCATTTGTTTTTGCTGGCCACACAAGAATAGCATTGTGCTGTACAGATTACTTTTACATTCTCTGCCTCTCCTCAGGGACAATACCTTGTCTTTTTAAGCCGTTTAGTTGTGTTGATAATTTTTATTCTTTACCCTAGGCTGTTAGCCAAGGCAAATGTTTGTGTTGTTTTAAAAACTTGAAGTGTATCACTGTGGGAAACTTAAAATATACAGATAACTTCAGAAAGCATTTTTGAAAAAAAATTGTGATAATATCCCATGTTATTTCACTTTCCTTCTGGTAGCTTTACATGTAGCAGTGTTCAGTGCCTTCACTGCCTGTTTTTCTGTCCTCCTCCCTTCCCATTTTAAATATACAAAACTACTGATACGGTCACAATTGAACTAAACCATCAACATTTCTGTAGCAACAAAAGTTACAGAAAAATCAAAATCCTAAAACCAGATGTTATTTTTGTCTTTGAAAGAATGTGTGAGATATGCAGCTGTAATAAACAAAACCCTTAGAAATGCATGTATATTCAACATTAGGGCTAAACAGGGCTCAAAACAGTAATGGAAGGACAGGCAAAACCTAATTGAAAAAGACAAAATTAAATAAGACAGAGTCTGAGTTCACACAGAGAACACTGGTCTTAGTCAAATGCTACCAGTGCTCTGCTGGGGCTGCTGAGCACACGGGCTCAAATTGGAAAGATTACAATTTTGTCTTGTGAAGGCTGCTCAGACTGAGTAAAACAAAATTAGATGGATGAAAAGATTCAAGGGCTGCTTGGCACCCACTGAGAAACTTGGGGGAAGGAGCAGAGTGAGGAGGATGGTGTCAGGGATCAAAGAAGAGGAGGATCTTCTACCCTGGGGTAAATTTCTGCTGCCTGCTCTGTCCTGGAAGTGGATCCTGGCGGGATCCAGCTCACTGGGGAAGCAGATATTGATTAAGGGTGAGCCTGACTGCCCAGCCTGGGGGGCAGATCTGAACCACCTGCACCCCAAGCTCCAGCATGAGGAAACACTCAGGCACCCCCCGCCGGACCTGGATGACTGGACCAGAGCAAGTGGCCCCAGGCTGAGCAAGGGGAAGTTTAGGTAAGTTATTAGGAAAAATATCTTCACTGAAAGGGTGGTCAGGCATTGGAACCCGCTGCCCAGGGAAGGGGTGCAGTCACCATCCCTGGAAGTGTTGGATGTGGCACTTGGGACTCTGGTTTAGTGGTTAACATGATGCTGCTGGGTTAGCAGTTGGACTCGGTGGTCTTAGATGTATTTTCCAAGCTTATTGATTCTCTGACCATGTGCTTCTGCCTCAGTTTTCATGGTGAGGGCATTGTTGGGTGTTTAGACAAATCAGGGGCTGTCCTGTCACATGAGAGAACTACTCATGTGTCTGTTAATCAGGTGGTAATCGAACCCTCAGGGTCCTGGAGCTAATGGTGGTCCAGTGTGGACCCAAACCTCTCCACCAGCTTGTCCTCACAAGTCACCACAACATCAGCCCTACCTCCCTTTTCCAAGACACACACGGAGGCACAAGTCCCCACAGGTTTGTTGTTTTAGGGATGGATGACATTGAAGTGAGATGGAGTTGTGTAATGCAGCTTTACTAAGCATGTGCTTTCTATTTGTCACTGCTTAAGCTGTACTTTCATACAGCCAGCCCAGGAGTCCTGCTGAAAACTGCAAAACATTTCCAGCAGTGCAGATGAAGGTCCCGAACCCTCGGCAGGCCGGGAGAGCATCTGGCTGGGGAGGCTGTGCTGGGAAGAAGTCATTTTGATGGAATTAGAGGAAATAGTAATCAGGGTTGTAGTGAGAGCTCTCTTCCTCTCGTTAATGTATTTTGTTGAACAAAGCACAGGAAGCTCTAACAGAAAGCTCCTCTGTGCTCCAGAGGCTCACGGCGCCCGGCATCCTTTGGCTTAGCACAAATCCCCTTTGATTGGGGGCAAAGCGGAGATCCTCCCTCAGCAGCACACAATCCTGGCCGTGCCCCATTCCATCCCCCCTTTTCCCACTCCAGGGATGCTTTTGCTCTTCTGTACACCTCTTTGAACAGATGATCTGTTGGTGGAAATAAAAGAGAAATGTCAGCTTTACCTCCTTTTCACTGAATTCCATCGCTCCAGCTCTCCTGCTGTCTGTAAGGGTGCTTGGAGTGTCTGCTTTTCAGCAATAAGCATTCCCTAACAAAGGTCACACACACCGTCTAAGTGCAGGCAACCAGAAACTTTAAATAAAGTCTTGCTGAAGTAACTGTACAAATATCTTTTTCACAATAATCTGCTCATTGTCTTTCATGGGTTTGCTAATGAGCTTTACCTCCTGTGGAAACTCAATGGGGTCTATCTGCAGAATTTTCCAGGATTTGAAAAATGTATCAGTTTTGCTAGAAGGGGAGCTGGTGTTTGTTTTTCTGTGGTGAATTTTGTTTTTATTGCTCTAACTGCTGCTTCACAAAATGAAATGTCTGTCAAAACAAATCAGGAGTAGGAATGCTCCAGACTTACATTTTTGGCACCGTTCTGCACCATCAAGTGTTCATCGTCTTGACTCTTAAACACTGAACATGGTTAAAATGAACTTCAAGATCAAGTCTGAGTAGCTGTCCCATTAATTATATTTCAATGTGTAGCCAGCTTCCAAAGTGGAACCCGGGGCCATACGGAGTTTTCCTGATGCCAAAGCCTGAGGGCTTCTCCAGCTCTGCTCTCGCTGCTTTAGTCACTCTCCACACATTCCATCCCCACAACTCACTAAGAGCAGAGGGGGCTGGAGGAATCCCAGTTTTGCAAACATGAGCCACATTAATCATATTCTCAGTGCCAGTGCTCGCAGCACTTACACTGGGAAGGAAAACATTCATTACCGTGGGGTTTTTAGGTGTGCAGTGCATGGGGAATATTTGCAGGTCCCAACAAATGCTCTCGAAGCACCACAGTGCAGTGAACTGAAATATCTTGGATTTTGAGCTGAGAATAAAAGCAGGGATGTGGAAATAGGATGTGTTTTGTCTTTGAAAATGAAATTATGTCAATTTTTAATTGAGCACAAACAATTGGTGTGCATAAGGGTTGGTGTGATATGTGTGCCCTTGAATTCATCCTCTTCAGAACACCTCATGATTTGGGGCTAGAGCCTGCATTGGACCTGTGGTAATGCCAAATCTTCTGAGTGTAGAAAGTCTTCAGGTAATTAGTAAAGAAATGCTGAAATGAGTGAAAGCTTTAAGATGAACAGCATTGTCATGATATTTTGGTTCAATACTGATAATGCTGAAAGCTGATAATATTTATGCTGTTACTTATTAATAACTAATTTCTTATATGATGATGATGATGATGATGATGATGATAACAATAATATCAATCAAATTTCAACCATGAGCTACTAGCTGTGCAAAACCATGTGTGCCTAGTCTCGTGTTCCTCAGGACAGCCCATACACATTTTAATGTGCAATTTCTGTGTCCACAGCTGAACAGGTGTCTTCAGGGAAATGTTGGTAAATACTTTCCCAAACAAAAGATAAATAATAGAAAGCACAGGTGGGCTGCCTTGTTTAATGTTTTCCACATGCAGAATCCCAAAGTCCAGAGATTAATAAGGGGAAAATTATTCTATGTCAACACTACTGCAAGTTTTAAAGGCCAAAATCCTCTTAAGTCTGAGCTCAGCCATGAGAATATTCCCTCCATGGAGAACCACAGTTCTCTGGTAATAAAATAATGGGGAGGATAATGGTTTGCACTTGCCCAGGGCCGCATGGGAAGTGGCAAATGAGGACAGTGGTTGCATCTACAGAAAAACAAACCCCAGGCTGGGCTCCAAGCCAGCTCTGCTGCTCACCTGCATCTGAAAGCAAGCACAAGCATTTTCTAAGAAACATTTTATTGCACTATGAAGAATTGAAGTGTAAATATTCCAGATTATTTTTTTTTGTCATTTTAATGCATCCCTCTGCACACTTGCATTCTGATGTATTTTTACCAGCACACCTTGCTTTTTCTCCATGCATCCCACATGTCAGTGTGCTGGTAGCTTATCCTTTTTACCCTGGTGCATTGCTGGGTCACAGCCTGAGCCAGCTCTGGCAGGAGCCACCTGGCAGCTCCACAGGGACACTTTGAACCAGGACCCACAGCTCCAGTGAATTTGGGGCCACAGCTCCATCCCAGCTCCACAGCATCCCTGGGCCCTCTCTGCTGGGTGCTGGGGCCACGTCATCAGCACCATTCTGGAATTTAGGGGATATTCCAAAGCAAAGAGTCAAATTTAGAGGTGGCCACAGTCACCACCTCTGTCTAGATCTGTAGAATGGATTGTGGTGGCCACTCTGGCCAGGTCCTGTCCCCCAGCAGCACAAGGAAAAGGGTGTTAACACAAAGGTTTGCACATCACCCTTAGCAAACACCATCCAGGCAGCTTGGCTGGGACACGTGGAAGGAGAAGGGTGGCCAAGAGAGGCTCTGCTGGCCATGCTTCACCTCTGCCCACCACCCCTGAGGGTGCTCAGTCCCCCATGGGTCAAATGGTCATCCTAAGAAATCAGCAGTAGCTATTTACTGTTCCCTCCCCTCTCTGCACTGTGCTGAGAAAGTGTTTGGGCTGACAGAATATGCTTAATCTTAGGAAGAGAAGTATCTTTATTAGTTTGTGGCAACATTTTTCTTTCAACTTCCATTCACTGGGTTTTGTGTGCCTTTAGATGGTGTTTTATTACAATTTTTAGATGTTAACATAAATCCTGTAGCTCAGCATTATAGATTCATTGATCTTATTTCATTAATTCTTATCTTTGCTCCTGTGGATTTACTAATATCTATCAGTATATAATTAGATTTTTAAGAGCCATCATTATATTTCTAGCACTTGAAACAGTCCTCAGAGAGTTGCCCTGTAAATGTGACCATCTTCAAGCACTTTTTCCCCTTAATAGGGAGCGCTGAAAGATCTTTTGTTTTATGGATAAAATGTCACATTGTCTAATATCACGGCTCTAGAAACTACTCCCCGAGAAACTGCTCCCTGAGAAAATACTCTCCAAGAAATTACTGGGCAAGGAACTACTTCCCAAGAAATTACTCCCCAAGAAAGTACTGAGCAACAAACTAACAAATCCAGCTCTCTAGTAGTTAATCCCTTCATGTTTCTACATCAGATTGCAATTTGCAATATTAATGCTGAGAGTAAAGTATAGTGACAACTGAAACTTTCAAGAGAACGTACAATTTCCATTCCAGACACCCACTATCATTCCCAGTAATTGGAACCCAGTCTGAATGTGTGTCTCCAGCAGATTTAACAGCACAACTGTCAAAGCACCAGTGGTACTTGTGAAACCACAGCTATGCAGGTAATCTGTGAATAGTGAAACATTTCCACGAACTTCGACTTTTCCCTTCCAAATCTTAATTTCTTGTTATTCCTCCAAAGTACACAATAACAACAACAATTATAATTATAATAACAGTAATGGTCAATGGCAGAGTAACTGTGAAGCATCTTACAGTAATGCAGCAGTGCCCAACTACATTTCTGTACGTAGCACAGCAACTCATCCTGCCTAAAAATACCAAAGATTCGATGATTAAACCACGGATGCCATCAAAAGGCAATTTTGATTTTAGCTCTTGAAGGTCTCAGAGGTTATCCCACTTCTTTCTGTGCCACCAGGTTGCTGCCTTCCCACCAAGTGACCCACCCACTGTACCCTTGGTAGAAATCCCTGCCTTTGGGGTTTCAAATCAGGCTTATTTTACCTCAACAGAAGTAGCTCAGGCATCTGCATATAAGCTGCCTCAGCAGAGAAACAAACCTACTACCTGGCCCAGAGTCCAAGGATTTAGCCCATAAATCTCAAGGCTTTGATTAATTCCTTTCCTTTGATTCTTTTTTTTACTTCGCAGATGTTAACATTTTCCAAACAGTTACATGTTACCTTGGTGAAGTGCTAAGAAAATAGAAGCCATGTCTGCAATGACACAAAGGATAAAGTGGAATAGCAGACATTGGTTTAATGCAGCAGTTGAGATTAGATAAGGAGCATATGCCCAAGGCTGGATCTGAGAAATTAGCAGGAATGCAAAAGACATCTTTAGCATGTGTTTCTGATATAAAGTCACTTTTACTCAGAGGGGAAATCTGTTGTGTGCTAATACCGATATTTTCTACCCTGATCCATCAGGTGAAAACATATTGGAAGAGGCAGGATAATAGCATTTCACTAGCAGCACAGCTCTCTTCTTGCTAGAAATAGATTTATTGCGCCTTCTCAGTCAAAACTGATAGCATCCAGCATCCTCCCATTTACCTCTCGCTGCTCCTGTCATCTGGCATTTTTCTATAAACAGACAATGATTTAAGATTTCAGCAGAAATTAAATCATTTTGCCTGGTAGAGGATGGTAAGCTTTGAGGCTGTGCAAGCTTGATTATACAGATTTAACATGAAAATACAGCTAAAATTTGCTTCCTTATTTTCCCAAAACTTATCAATTCAGGAACACAGTTGTTTTCATCATCCATTATCACAAATGAGGTGATCAGGAAAAGACATATTAGCCATGCTTAAATTATTTATTTGGAAAAGTATGTTTGAATATGGAAGTCCCATAATCAAATTTGGGAATACATAAATGAAGGTTTTCACATGACACTCTGTAGCTGACATGTGGCAGTACAGATGTACCTGCTAGTTCAGAGAAATCTGGGATTCTTATTGGCACCAGCAATCCCAGTCCCAACTGCACTCCAACAAACGGTTTTCACTGGGAATCTTCTGAGTTTGCCAGTTGAAATGAGATGGGGTTTATTTCCATTTTTGAGGGGCTGTACAGAAGGGATGGGGGTTGCTCACAACACGCTGTGGATGCTGTGGATCCAGCAGGCTGGGACTGCTCTGTCCTCCTGACTCAGCCTGTGGAGGAGCCCCAGCCTCCCTCCGTGGGAGTCTGGCAAGATGAGCTGTCTATTTTAGGGACTCAAATTAAAGCTAAACAGGAGAGGATACTCCTACAGACACAGAAATTTCTTGCAAAAGAGAGGCTGAACAACTGGACCATTCCTGCAATTATTTCTGCATATTTTTCAGTCAGACCTTGTAGAGCCTCAGTTGTTTTGCAGTGTGGTTAAATAAATACATGAGGCATCCATCACACCTGGTCAGCCCTGAGCACTGCTCTCAGAGCACTCCTAAGTCTAAATTACCAGTTTCATGTCTATATTATTCTTTTATGCAAGAATCAAATCCCGTAGCACACCGATTTCCACAAGGCAGTCAACACCTCAAATATCTGATTCTCACCTGATGCTGCTTCCAACATTATCAAAATCCCAGGGCTGGAATACAAGACTCCTCCCTTCTCCATTCCCACTAAAGGGCATCACAATCCATTTTTTATAAATTTGTATACTCCCACACGGCCAGGGCAAATGTGGTGCTGCTCTGGTGTGTGTGTATTTCATAAAAGAAATTCTTTTGCCAAAGAAGCCCCACAAATTATAGCCCGAGGCATAAAAAAGAGAGATCTAGATCCCAACTCAGATTTAGATGTGAACACACTGTGATCAAAGATCTTGGAACTAAAGATAATTACACCCTACTGCAACCATCATTGCTGCTTTAAAAATAAATCAGGCTGGTTTTCACTGAAAGCAATTCCAAATCCAAAATGGGAATTGGATCCAATACAATTTGGGGAAAATGCTGGGTTTCTAATATTAAAAAAGATATTAGAAATCTCAGCAGGTTTTTGTATTAATTGCATTTTCACTTGAAGCCGAGATTATGTTGACATTTGGTTACATTTAGAAATCACCCACCAAACATTTCAAGTGAAAAAAATGTAAGCAGAAAAGGTGCAGTTAAAAATTTTAGAAGGAAAAAACACAGCTTTAAAAAAAAAACCAGAAAAAAAGAGCACGATTGGAGAAAAATAAGGTTCTAAATTAATAATTATAGGATTACCTTTTATTTATAAAGGCACAGATTTTAAATAGGCATCAGCCTTTAGATGTGGGAGCCCATTCTGTTGTCACCTGTACAGCTGTGACACTGTCTGGTGACATACTGGGGTTCTCAAGTGTGAATGCCTCCCCACATGAGTTAAGGAAATTATTCCTGTCATGCACAATACCTGCATTTTATAAATTACATGGATGAAAATTGAAAATCCTGATTGCTCTAAGCACAAAATTAGGGGGATAAATTTAGCAACTCCTCAGATTTTCAGGGTTCCTACGCCATCAATCCCTCTCTCTCCTCCTGTTATTACCACATTAAGTTAATAAGACCATAGCCAGGAGAACCATCACGAACAGAGTCAGCTGGTAACTAATATAAATAATTTATTTCAGTTCTGAGATTAATCAATATATGACCTAATTTTTCTAGCTGTATTTTCCTCTTTGTGCAGAAACTGCCGAGAATCTCAATGGCCACTTCAAAATCCTATTTAAAAATTGAACACTAGAGATCATATTTTCCAAACCTGCCCAGTCTGTCTCTCCTAATTAATGATGTGGTGCACTAAAATAGATTGCTGTGTATTCTGCAGAGTGTTGCTTGAAGTTTGACTTGTATGAGTGCCATTGGCTTTCACAGCTGTTGCCATGAAAACTCCAAATCATTGTTAAAAAAAAAAATAGATGCCTGTGCAGCAGAATAAAGGCAGAAGTAGCAAGTAGCACACTGAGAAATGAATCTGCCTAAGCAAGTGTGCCATCACTGCTGTGCACCAAAGGCTGCTCGTCCAAACTGGGCTCCAGCCAGCAAGAGAAGTGACAGTGATGAGGTTTTGTGCCATTTAATCCTCAGCCCTGAGCCTGGCAGCAGAATTAGCACCAGCACCTTTCAAATCAATTCAGAAGAAAGGGGAGTGATGAGTCATTCTGCAGAAGTCAAAAACTGATCAGCTGAGAACACTTGTGACCACATCCCCTTCTGTGGCCCTTCCATGGCCACCTCAGTGTCCCCATGGGGAGGCCAGTGGCCCACAGGAGCCAGCAGCTTCCCCAGGAGCAACATGTGACCACAGATTCTTTTTTCTGGTGGATCTTTTCATAACTGAGTTCTGTTTAAAACCGTCCAGCTGCAGAATCTTGGCAAGGGGGCTGCTCCAGAGCCCAGGCACTAACTCAGCTGTCACTCTGAACACAGGGCTTTTGCACAGTGTGACATTTGCACTGATGGATGATGTACCCAAACACCGTGTCCATGTAACAAATGCATATGAATGAGTAAGCACATTTCATTCCCAAACAGAAATCATGCCTAGGAGGATGAGAAATCAACAAGCACAATGGGGGAGAGAGGTCAGGGGAGGAAGCTTTTCTCATTAACCCTTTAACTTCTGAGAAGCTGAAAAGAGTAGTCATTTAGTCAGTGCACAGAGAGGTAAAGATCTCCATTGCCTCTTTCCTTCCCATCCATACCAGCACCTAACAATGCTGATATTGGAAAACATGCTGTGACTTCCTGTAGGCAAGAATCACTGCAGTCAGTGCCCACAGATTCTGGCATATTCTGGCCTGTTGGTCACAGTTTTGGCTCCTGCCCCTGAGCCTTACTGTGCAGCAGAGCTGTGGCACCATTGCACCTCTGTCAGTGCATGCATGATTTAATTAAGGTGATGTCTTATGACCCCCACAGATGAGCAGGTGGTGAAACCTTGCCCACACAGGACGGGGTCAGCAGATCCTCTAGATCTCACTGGTCCCTCCAGATCCCTTAGAGTTTGTTCTACCAACACAGCTCATCCACCTGTGTGCCACAGCTTAGCCACTACTGCTCGGAAATCCTGGTGTACTTTGTGCTTGGGTTACAAGGCACAGCTCCATGTACAGCCAATGCCTCTCTTTTCGGATTCAAATGCCTCAGAATGGTGAGTTATCTCTTTCTGAAACAATCTGCCATATTTACTTCACCACTGCTTATCCTTCTGACAATGTTTCTTCCTGCAGACCACAAGGACAAGCCTGGCGTCCACAGCCATCCTAAATTCCCAGTTCCTGCATGTCACCCATCCTTTCTCTCCCCTATTTTCTGTGTTCTATTTCAATGGCTTCTTAGGGAGGGGCAAATTCTCTCCTTTCTCTCCATCAGCACATCATCTTCCTCTTCCCCATCTCACTGGCTGAGGCAGGAAGGGAACAGGGCACCAAGAGCAAAGTGAGCCCTGAGGCATGTCTGGCCCAGGAGCAGCCCTTTCTGCTGTGTGCTGTGCCCAGAGAGCTCTCCCTGGACATCGGGTGGTCCAGGATCCATAACTTGAGAAACACAGACAGGGAGAAACAGGCTCTCTCTGTTCCACTCCAACACCATTTGGTGTTTTCTCTTACAGGCTGTTCTCTCCACCTCACTGCACAGAGAAAACACCCCAGAGTATCCTATTCAGAGCCACTTCCTTGCCCTAAATCCCAGTGGATGCAGCTTCTGAAAGGAAGCAGAGTCGGCAAGGATGGAGTACTTTTGGGAATCATTCCCAGCATATGGAGACTGCATTCTGCAGCAAGCAAGGGCAGTTCCCTCAGCAAGTGGAAAATGGGCTTCACCTCCCTGTGGTCTCCCTGTGGTTTGCTTCCCTTGCGATATTATTTTTGAACAGGAGGCAGGAGCTCTGTGCTTCTTCTTCTGTTTAGTAAATCCAATAACCAAACCTGGCCCACTTCTGGGTGGTCCTCCCGAAATACCCAAAATCCACGCCAAGGCCATGTGATATAATAATCATAAGAAATACAGGGATTGCTTTGACAGATACCTCAAAATCAAATTTTCAGGAAATGGGATGTTTCAACCAGTGTGTCCATTCCATGTGGATTCCCCCCTCCCCTATTTCTTTTACTTATTCGGTGCCTTTGTCCTTCATTCCAGTAAAGCCAGAATTACCAGCCTGGAAAATGAAGATCACTGGTGCATGATGCTCGACTTGGTCTTAGGCTGGTAGACGTTAGACTGCACAAAATGCCTCCCACGTTAAGGAATTCAGATCTGGATTGCTGAGCAGCCCGACTTGCTTTCGTGACCAAGAAAAAGAAAGAGAGATTCAAAAAGCCAGCCATAAAAAGCCAGCCCTGAAAACCCAAACGTAAGCACGGTTTCCTTTTATTTTCCTGAATACTTTGTGGGCACAGTCGGCGCTCAGGGGCTGCTCGGGGCGGGCAGGGATGCGGAGCTGTGCCCGGCCGTGCCGGGGCTGTGCCAGCGGCTCCCTGGCGGCCGCCGCTCCGTCCCTGCGCGGGGCCCCCGCGCTCCCCAGCGCGGTGCCTGCCCCACGCCGGGCTCACCCACACCTGCCCCAGCGCCGTCCCTGCCCTCCTGCCTCTGCAGCGCCTTCGGCATCGGAGCAGCCCCCGGGTGCTGTGAGCCGAGGGAAAGTAAAATAATCCCAGTCCCTTCTGGGCCGAGCTGTGGGACCAGGAGCAGAGGCTGCTCACAAACTCTCTGCCTGGTGCCTTGCAGAAGCACGGTCAGATCACCAGCCAGCTCTTCTCCCTGCACATTGGGGATGTCCCTAAAAGTGCTTAACTCTGAGGGGAAATAAACATTATATTGCATCACTTACAAACTCCTTCCCAGCTACCAACTAACTATTAATGATGTTGTAACAGTTTTTCATTCACAGTTTTTTGCTCCTGTGTTGTACACACACAGTCTTTTCTGGGAGGACGGGAACCCAAGCCTCTTCAGATGGAGAGGACTGGCTGGCCAGAGACACTGCAGTAAATTCCTGTTCTGATAACAATCAAATTCAAAATTATTTGGAGCAGAAAGTCTATTCCTTCTTAAGGGCCTGATCCAAATCACATTACATCAGAAAAATGTCTTTATTTTCTTCATATGCCTGTGCAACAGCACCTAATTGGATGTCTATGCTCTTATTTGTTACTGCTCTGATTTAATTAATTGCCATAGAATTAAAAATACTAGTTTAATTCATGCTCACATAAATATCAATCATCCTTGTCTCTTTTCATAAACACAGGCCCTAATTCAAGTACCATAATTTTGCACTGCAAACATAGCCAAAAAGGTGATAAAGGAGAATTTCATGATCTGTATGTTGGCTGATACAGAAACAGCAGAGCACAGGATCAAAGCAGAGCAGTGTGACTGGTTTACTCCCAGCTGCTGTGATATTTGTGAAATGTGTCTCGAGACACGGGATCCCATGAAGGGAGCAATTGGTGCCAGGAAGAAACAGTCAGCATTGCAGGAGCTACACATCCTTCCACAGCTCCTGGCATAGATATCCATGTGGACAGACAATCACTGGATGCCCTGTCATCTCCTCCTGACCTGGGAACCCAGCTGTTAAACGGTTCTCACTGAGAAGCTGGGGCTTCAACAGGCACACCCCGACCCCACAGAGCCTTCCTCCCACCGTCACCTGGCACTTCACAGTCCTGCTGCTTTTTCTTTGCCACATTACATTCTCACAGAGCTGCCCCTGCTCTCCCAGCATGTAAATAATGTAAAAGAGACTGTTGTACTGCACAGGCAAAAGGTCAAAGCCGTTATTAAAAAAGACTCTAAACAATTAAAGTAGCCAGGAATATGGGAGGTATTAAGAGTGCAGCATTAATATTTAGGGGAGTGGAGGAAGGAAGACAGAGAGATGAAAGCTGAACACCTTTTTGAACCTGAGCCAAAGCTTTATCAACCATATAAATAAGAGAACATATCCTGCTCAGTGAGACACGTATTCACCCTGTTTCATTACATTCTGTTCTGTCCTCAGTCATGATGGATCCTGCTGAGACTCGTGTTTAACAGTTCCTTCCTGGAGTGGCTCGAGCAACAACAAGAAAAAAAATATTGTGAAAGTCACACCCCATTGAAATTGCATCCTAAAGGGACCTGGTGAGCACGGTAATTACCAGGATGACTGTGAGCACCAGGGCCACGCTCGGCTCAGAGGCTGCTGTATGTGTTAAAATTAAAAAGGACTTTAGGCAGATGCAAGGAAAGTGGAAATTAGGGACCAAAGTGTAGGCTCAAGAGCGATTCATCATTCCTGATAAGGAGCCATTAGGCCCGACTGTGATGGGAGCAGAACCTGGGGAAGCTGGCAATTTTAAGCTTACAAATGCAGAGTAATCCCCCTGTTTTCAGATAATGGAAAACTGCATTAACCTTGTGATGTTTCCCTGATGGCTCCAGCACATTCCCCCTCTTACCAGCCTCTCTGCTACTTTTTTTTTTGCACCCTCTGATTTGTACAGGTTCTGATTTCCACCCTCCATGGCCAATCCCAAAAGGTTTGGTAGGCGAGATCAGAATCCAGCCCCATGTTATTTCAGCCGGAACAAGATTTCTGGCTTGTTTTAGCCATCAGGATAGCCTTGACATGCTTTGACTTGCTTGCACCAAAAATGTAAACAGCAGCCCTAAGTAGAACAATTAACATTGTGTCTCTGCAGATGTTTGTTTCCCTTGAAGGAGCTTGGAATTTGAGTGGGGAAAAGCAGGGTAGGCAGCGAACAGAGGCTAATGCAGTCTGGGGCAAACTTCCCAACTGGAGTTTTATAAACAGCTCAAACTGCTTCCCTTTCTATCAGTGATGTCACTGCTAACCTTAGTTTGGGCTGCAGCATTGCTATCCATCATCTGCCAGCTGCTATTCCTTCCCCACTGTATAGCAGCAAGAATATGTGAGGGTGGCCGGAGACCTGAAGAGTTTCAGTTTCACGTGAATGGAATCCAATAAGCTCCAGATTCCCTGGATTTTTCATACAAATTATCTCACCCAAGTCTGCAGATAATGCTGTCTAACAGTTGTAGGTTATAATTTCCAAACAGGGAGATAACCTTCATCATGAAGCAAAAGCAAAAATGCCATTAGCAGATAGAGAGGTGATTTAACTCAGCCTAGCCATTTGCTCACAAGTCTGAATTTATGTCACCAGTTGTGATGAAATGAGTGTTTTCTTAGCTAGATATGGACGACTTACACAGCACAGAACTCAGCAATCTTCAAAGGACTCTGAGTTTTAAATTCCCTGGCTAAAGTCAAACATTTGTCTTTCTTATCACTTTCACTCAAAGGATGTGTTTTTGCAATATTGCATCAGGTTCATTTGCCAACAGAAGAGGCCAAAAGGTGATGTCCAAGAGATGAATGCTGCCTTCACTTACACGACAGTAACCCATCAGCTGCACTGGAATTACTCTTGACAGCAGGACCATAACACCCTGCTAGAACATTTCTTATATCACCATTGCAAGAGCTCCATAAATCCAGCACTTTCCAGCTGAGACATTTCAGAGGAGAGCTCAAAGCTGAGGTGATCAAACAGCCAGCAAAGAGGTGACCGAACAATGAACAGCAGTAGAACACTTGCCTTCCTTGCCCTGCCAAAAAATCCTGTTAGGTCAGAGTAATACTAAATCTAGAGTTATTCTGTGTCTAAACCTATTTTGTCTGCAATTACACCCCTATGCAGAGACCTGGAGGCTTTGTGAGCACTCTTTAACAGGTCACTTGCATTTTCTCTTTCTCCTCTCAAATGCCAGCACATTGGCTGCTCTTGTATCCTCCTTTAAACTGTTTCTGAGCCAATCCATGATTCCTTGCAGTGCTGCTCTCATCCCTCGACATGAAAATCAAAGCAGATTTCATTTGCTTTGGAAGCAGATGTCTTGCGAAAAAGCTTCTGTCTGTTTAGCAGCATGGCAGGCTCATTCCTCCAACAGTCAAAAGGCTTTAATTTAGTGAGGTCACACAGTCAGAAACTGGCACAGTCAGAGCACCTCAGCATAAGCCTGATGTGATTCTACAGGACAGAGAAGTACCTGCAGCACCAGGTAGAATATTAGAGCATCTCTCATTACTCAGACACAGCGAGGTGGTCTCACTGCTGAACATTGTTATTATTACATACAGCAAATGCTGCTGCATCAGTTTGACTTTCCTGCAGCCTCCCGTGGGGCTCACAGCAAAGGCAAATGAAGAGAGCAAAGAGGGATCGTGGGTCTGGACTGCCTCAGGCACAGGAAGGACTGAAGGTGAGTGACTGCCTTATGCAATACATGACTGCAAATCCTGCTCTGGTCGTTTGCCACTTTCCTACCAAGATAAACAAAACATGTCCCTACTCAGTTCATGCAATTTTCCACAATGCCCTGAACTCTGCAGGTGACAGCCTGGGAGAGGGAACAGAGACAGCTCTGCACACACATTGATGGGATTGCAATACACAATTGTGACAGGTGGGAGATTTTTCAAAACTACCTCTGTACAGGAGGATTTGAAGTGTTTCTTACCCGAGGCTACCTGCCAATGACTACTGCTGTTCTTTGCAGCTGCAAACACCTTCAAAATAAAGGCAAAGTTCCAGCTGAGTGTGATGTTCAGACTCCAGCTCCAGAGTTATGTGAACAATTCATTCAACCTACTCCTGCATCTTATTGAACAAAGATGAGTTGTTTTCATGCCCATAGTTTCTGGACAGTTGTGCCAAACCTTTGGCTATACCTGAGCAAAGACCTGCCT
This sequence comes from Hylia prasina, assembly GCA_013397195.1. NCBI lineage: Eukaryota > Metazoa > Chordata > Aves > Passeriformes > Sylviidae > Hylia > Hylia prasina. The sequence continues at coordinate 62,958 of VYXD01006479.1, forward strand.
AAACCCAGATGCATCACTGGGTAAGTAAGTTTAAGTCATGCAGTGTCTCCACAGTGACTAAAGAAGGCAACACTCTGCATCACAAGCAGCCAGCTTTGTGGCTTGAGACAGATGGATCAACTGGGAATAGCTAGGCAAGGATGACCAGAAGGCTTCTGCACGGAAGAAGCTAAAGGAAGGCACTCTAACACAGTGAATTTAGCCATCACTAACACTTATCATTAGAAAAGCAATTAGAAAAAAATCATTAGAAAGAAACCCAAAGGTAGCTGTAATGCCGGTCTCTGCACTCCCTGTCTTCAAAAAGCTTCCAAAGGCAGCTTGAATTCTTCACCCTGCTGCTGGCATGCTCGGAGTGACACTGGAAGCCACTGCTGGCAGTCGCTGTTATCACAGCCCCAGCTCCCCACGCTGGCAGCAGCAGGAACGTGGTTGTAACTGGATCTGCCCCAGCCCGGGAGAGAATGGGCTGCCCCACTCCCAGCTCTGCTGCACAGCAGATATCTGCCCTGCACACTAACTATAGACTTGATGAAACATTATCATACATGAAGGACTAATTAGGTGTGCTGGGCCATTAGCCATCTCTGAACATTGACTGATGAAAAACGTAATTAATGGCAGCTTTCATAAACAGACTGCAGAATGGAGAATTGAATTAAAAGGAAAACAGCTGTTGCTAATGGAAATAAGGGCCATTTCTTGATTAAAATATCTGCCTGTCTTTCCGTGGGAGTTTTTCCAGAGTGGTGGGATGGAAGAGCGTAACGAGATCTGGGAGCAGAGAATCTGCAAAGCTTCCTGCTGAAGAAAGTACAACTTCTCTGGCTGGTGAGTCACAATGTTTTCCTTTTGCAGATTGGAGCAGGGGAAAGAACCATACAATTGCCTTGTTCATCTTGCTGCCAGTCTGAACAGCTTTATAAACCTTGGGGATCAACCCTGACATGTAGGAATCCAGCTCAGCTTTAACATAATGTAATATTTCATTTTACATGAACCCACAGATATAGGAGGGTCTAGAATTCAAAAGCTACTTGCTAAGGCCCTACACAGTAGCACTGAGCTCTGAATCCAGGAGGCATCTCCACAAATCCCACTTAAGCACATCTATTGATTCTGACACCAAACTGCAGCACGAATACACAACTGAGAACATCCATCAAAGAGAGGCTTCCACTCAGAGACAGCCACTAGAGACTCAATAAAAGTTTGGCAACATGAGTGAAAGGGTCTGAATGACAGAACCAAGATTTTTTTTCAGGTCATAAGGCCTTTCTTTCATGCTGTGATGACTCTGATTCCCTCTGACAAGAAACACTGCAGGATAAACCTGCAGTATGGAAGAGTTAACATCCAGATTTTCATGGAGACTGAGCAACACAACTTCATCTACCTCCTGTGACAGAAACCACACAGCAGTGGGGTGAAAGGCTCCTTTCTGAGTTTCTGAAGCCATTTATTTCCACATTTAGCATAAACATTTTCATGGTGCTTCCAAGTACCACTGGGACCTGTATGTCAGTGGATGCAGCCTTCTCAGTTTTATCCTGTGCACTTGAGTGTGCCCTCTCCAAGGCTCAAGGATGCTTTAGTGTCTCTTCAAACAAAATCTTGAATGATGGGGTTGGTTCCCTGGCAGGGCACGTGCTGCAGATGAATTTTTGTGCTTCACTGTCGAGCTGCTCTCTGTAGATCTGCACCCCACTGTGAACCTGGGGCAGGAGAGCTCTGCTCTGCTGCTCCAACTCCATCAGTCTTACTCTGCCTTGTTCCAAATGATAGATCTTTTCCATCAGTGATGCCTGAGAGCTAAGCCCTGGAAATCCCAAGCCCCACGGAGCCTGCTGACAAGGAAACACACTCTCCATCCCACCTGTGCCCTGAGGAACGGAGGCTCATGAAAGGCTGCGTTCAGGCCGCATTATCAGATTCAAAGTGGAAACTAAAGAGAGAGAAAGGTCTGAAAGATGAGCCAGACGGGAATGCCTGTTGCTTTCACCTTTGATCCACGTGGTGCTTTGATGTGGTATTTCAGCCCTTCAGACGAGGTAACTTATCCCAGGCTGCAGCTCATGGCACCTCTGATGGATATAAACGAGGCAGCAAGCCGAGCTCCTGGGCTCTGGCTGAGGCACTGCCACTCAGAGGCATAATTCAGTCCCAGCTCCCTTCCCATGCCCATTTTTTTCTCTGCCTGCGGAGTCTAAGAGGAAATTCCCTCAAATAAATACAAAAGCACTTGATGTTCATCTAATGGCATTTCAGGGAAAGGAAGCATGAAACCACACAAGTTATTCATCTCCATAAAATGGTTTTATCAGGACCCAGAACACAATTCCTTAGCCTGAGGAGGTCTGATCTTCTTTGTGAGATGTAAATGCATGACATTATGTGTAGAATGGGTGCTGCTTAAGAACCCGGATAGATACAGAGCAGGCATGTGGGAATGATCAGTGTAAAATATTTCCTTTTAATGATGTGCACACTTCTGCTCCTTTGAGGGAGAACAGTATGTGCAGTGAACACTTCAGCACATTTTTCCAGTGATATGGAGGTCTTGATCTGCTGGCAAGGGCTCAGACTCAAGTGTTGTTTGTGTCACTCTCAGCCAAAGGCTTGCCTCTCCATTGCTCTGTGCATGGAAAACCCTGTGCCTAGGTTTTCCCAACAGAAAAATAGAAACAAAGTCCATGTCCATGTGCTCACCATTTGGGCAATAACCTGACCTGGAAAAACAGGCTCCAAACTTCCTGGTGTTTGCTCCTCTCTGCAGCCAACACCAGAAATCTGTCCCAAAGAACAGAAAAAGAGGTATTAGTTTAAACAAGCACTCCTCAATGTGCACATGAAACAAATCCTGGGAAGGGAGCAACGCTGGAGCTGTTCTTACTTGCTGCCTCCTGTACAGGCTTTAATTGCACATTATTCATTAATCCTTTGCTCTTCTGAGCAAACAGATCTGTTTCAAGACATTTGTATTACATAAAAAGCCAGAAACCCTCCTGGATGAGTGTGTATGTACACATTCAGCCAAGGGAGTGCTGCTGGTCCTCATTTCCCTGTGCAAGTGCTGTGCTAGAACTGACAGAAATTAGCATCCATTATGTGGCTTTGCTGGGCTGGTTTTGACATTGGTTTTACAAAATCCACATGGGAACCCCAAGACAATTGCCTGGAAAACTCTCAGGAGTGGCACCTGGAGGCAGATGGGTGGGTATCTGCAGGACTGCTTGGAGCTACAGGAGGTATCTCACTGAGGAGATTCCTTCTCTCACCCTCCAACATTTTGTGCCTGCTGTCACCCTCCTGTGTTTGCTCTGCTGTCAGACCACATGAAGATTAGATATGCAGTTCTGGCTCTACAACAGCACTGACCACAGTGCATGGGTTTCATGATCATTAATGGACAGCATCATTCTATCCCTGAGCCATGAAAACAGGAAGAAACTAAAAACTCTGCTGCAGGAGAGGGCAAATTCTCCTTGTCCAGGAGTTTGATCTCTGTAACACAGACGCCATCATGCTTAAAATGGGAGAAAAGTTATCCAGAAACAGAGATGAGGGAAAGGAAGGTTAAGAAGCAAATGCAGGGAGCACAGAAATGAGTTCACGGGTTCCTGTCATTCTCAGACTGCATGCTCAGGAGAATCAAACACAACTGTTGTTCTTCAGCAGCTCTGTTGTTTTCAATTCAACAGGAACAAATCCTGGTCCCACAGGGAGGAGAACGGGGTAACTCCTGCAGCAGAGAGACCTTTCGAGCTGGATCTGGAGCCAGACTAACAACTGGCCCAAGTCGTCTCTGATAGAACGGTGCCAAAACCAGCTCAACATTCTTCACCTCCCCTGAGCTCCGGCAGGGACAAACCTGGCTGGGCTGTGCTCAGCCTGGATAACCCAGCTCTGGCACGACCCAAGCCCAGCAAACCCATCGGGCACTTGCCAACCTGACACGTCTGAGTTCGTGAACTGCAGCTGGTGCTGGCCACGGGTCCCATTTTCCCTCGACATCCCGAGCAAAGCGAACCGGGCCTCACCACAGCGCCTGGGAGACCGCGGGCAGGAAGGGATCAAATTTTCCAGTTTTGCCTCAAGTGTGTCACCACATCAGCACACAACTGCTTCTCCTCATGCCAGCGTGTTGTGTCACACCTCATATTTCACACGATAAAACACAGCCCAGTGATGCGAGTCCCTTCTCTTGCTGGGCTGCTGGTATTTATGGAGATAGCAATTACCGGGAAGCCAGGGTTTAGGGCGCGCAAGGGCTGGTGGTGGCACAGAGCCCTCGCTACTGGTGGGTGGGATTGCTTTACCTCTCCCTGAACTCCAGCCAGGCCACTCAGCACATCTCCAGCCACAAGAAGTTTCCAGCTGTTTTGGTTTGAAGCACCAGAGGAGGGGGAGAAGCAGGGGAGGCCCTATCAGCTCTTCCCAGGGAATGTGGTTCAGTTCCTCGCACCTCATCTTTGGTCAGGAAACTGAGATGGGGATGGGCGAAGCTGCTGAGCCTACTTAGACAGAATACCTCAAGAAAACACTCAGAGCCAAAACTTCTCCCAGCCCAACACCTTCCACAGCTCTGCTGCAGGGAAGGCAGGGCAGCACTGGGACCTTTTCCTTGGCCCCTGCTATGGAACAGCTCCTGGGCTCTCACATGCTCTTGTTCTCAATGGTGGGGAAAGCCACTGCTGTGAGTTGGGACACTGAAGCACCAAGAATAGCAGATTCAGGCAGATCCCAGATTCCATGGTCCTTGTGCCCAGTGTTTCCTGCTGCTGAGTGATTCTGACAGCCTCTTTGATGGATTTTAAGAGGGACACAGTGGAGAGAAGCCAGGGTGAACATTCCCATGCAAGGAAAATGAGGTGGCTGTGTCAGAGTAACTGGCACAGCCTGGATCCAGCCTCCCCATGGGTGCAACAATTCAGCCACAGGTCTCTGGCTTTTTCCTGCAACTCAGCTCAGGGTTTCAAGAACCCTGAGCCCTCCGTGGTCATGGTGGATGCACTCCAAGCATGGGAAGATGTTGCCACCCCCAAAAAGCACAGCCAACAGCCAACAGGCCCTGGACTATCTTTCCCAGCAGGGATACAACAAGGGCAGCACAGCACAGAGATGAGGCCACACACCCTGGAGAGCACAGAGCCTCCCAGAACAGCCTACACACAGCAGCAAGGAGGTGTGAGGTCAAAATAACCCTCTGCCCACTCTGCCCACCACTGACATCACTCACATCCTGACATCACTCACATCCTGGTCCTCTCCCAGCAATGGGGATGACTGGGGAGTTCAGGGTCATTGAAGGAGGTATTCACTGTCCCTGCAGAGCAGCTGGAGCCCACAGACAACAGCTGAGGGGTCCTGGCCTAAAGCCAGGCACGGGGACATCAGTGGGAGGTGAATTAGAGGAGTCTGGGCTGTGTGAGTCATCCAAGATCAGGCATCCATGACTCCAGAGGGATGAAACAAGGGTAGCTTGGAGAAAAACCAATTGTTGTGTTTAAACCCAGTAGGCAGCAAAACACCACCCAACCCTCACTCAATCCCCCATGGTGGGATGGGGAAGATGATTGGAAAAAAACCCATGGCTTGATACAAAGACAGTGTACTGGGACAGAAAAGGAAGGGAAAATTAATAATAATAATAATAATAGTAGGAATACACAAAACAAGTGATGCACAAAGCAGTTGCTTATCACTCACTGTCAAATGTCCAGTCAGTCCCCAAGCATCACCCCCTAGCTAACCCTCCCCATTTTTTTTGTCCAGCATGCTGTCACATGGTCTGGAACATCCCTTTGGTCTGTGGGATCAGCTGTCCTGGCTGTGCCCCCTCCCAGTTTCTTGTGCCCCCCTCCAGCCTCCTTACTGGCAGGGCAGCATGAGAGGATGAAAAGTCCTTGGCCACTGCTAAGCAACAACTAAAACATCAATATTATTCTCATCCCAAATCCAAAACACTGTACCAGCTACTAGGCAGAAAAAAATAACCTTCCTCTGTCTGAAACCAGGACATTGTCAAATCAGTTTGACAGTTGCATCAGTTTCTTCAAGCTGGGGACAATAGGATATGTTCCCATGAGGCTCTCGGAGTGGAAGTTCTCAGATGGTGGAGACACTGTAATTCTTTTATCTGGGCAACAGGAAGAAAAGAGAAAGAAATAAAACCAGTTCATTTCTTGGAGCTGCTGTTCTGATGTTCCTTGCACTCCTTCTATTTTGATTGCAGTTGTATGGTCTTCTCTGGGCTTTTTGGTCTTTTTCCCTACTGTGATGCTATTTGTGGCAGAAAGGGGATTTCATCATCTCCCCATGGCCATTCTCAGCAGCCACTCTTTCCCCCCTCCCTGCCTTGCTCCCCTTGGTGTAATAAACTTCTTCTGCTCAGTCCAGTTTCCTTCCTTGCACATCATCTCTTACATCATCTCTGTACTTATCTCAGGTTCTATCATTTCCTATTTCCAAGCACCTCTGAGAATAGCAATAAGCACCACATACAGCAGTATCTTGGCATAACACATCAGCTGCAGGCAGCGGTTCTAAGCGACAGAAAACCAGCCTGGAAATCTAAGATTTCTTCACCACAGGACACCCACTTGGTAATAACTTGGCACCAGTTCATTAAGAAAATCAGTATTTACAGTTCCTCACCCTACAGGAAGATCTAGGCCAAAAAAAAGTGAAGATTTGTTAAGTAGGACCCCACTCTTATGTGCCCTCTACTGCTCCCAACTGGCATTGAAATTCCCTCGTTTCACAATGATTTATGGCTAAATGCTATCATTATAAAGCAGAACCAGACTACTTCTGTGCAAGATAACACTCATTAGGCAGACTTTCTGACTAAATTTTTTTTGCTGTTTCATTGATTATTTTTACATTGTAATGCTCAAAAACCTATTCATGTCTTTATTAGCCTGACTTGTTTCCTAGGTTTATGGAAAAGATCTTTCTTTGATAACAGTTGTTATTGCTGGAATGAATGTCAGACCATTATCTACTGTAATACATCTTTCTGAATTGCCTTCTCTAATTTTGTTAGTTGAAAAAAAAAAGAAAAAGAAAAAAACCCACCTAATTTAAAGAGATAAAACCTTCTGGAAGTGGAACATTGCCACTAATTAGGATAACAAGAACATAGGTATGAGTTGCTGGGGATACTGGAGTCTAAGCTTCTTTTTCTAACACAAGAAGAGGCATATTTTTCTGGAACAGTCTTTCTTCTCTTACTGAAATTCTGCTGCTTTGAGGGAAATTACTGACATTAATCTCTTTATCCATGATTCCCTTAGGCAAAATGCTGACCAGGATTCAGCAGCTCCAGATTCAGGTTCTGGGTTTGCTATAAATACCCTGTATGACCTTGAGCAAACCACTGTTGTTCTGTGACTTAGTTTTTCCATCTGTAAAATGGCAGTAACGATGAATCCTGTGTTTTATTGCCAGCTCTTACATTACACGTATCTGCAGGAGAACTGCTCACTGAATCTCCTCATGCCTTGGCGCCTCATCTCTAAAAGGGGAATAATAATACTTCTCTTGTCTACTTATTTTGACTACATTTTGTTCATGTTTGGATGTCCTTGAAGTACTGTGGGAGTCTGCCCCAGGATGCAAACAACCCATTTCTCTTCTCTCTTACTGCAGGCACGGTACTGTTTGACCCTTGAATGTCTGCTGTGTTGTCTGTGTTGGTTTGACCTCTCAGGGAAAGCTGCTCTGTCAGTGACTGAACTGACTGACTTGCACTGAAGCACGAGGGAAGCACTCACAGAGTGCACTGTGGTAGATAAATTGCAGGGTAACATCATCACTATGGTCAGTAGCAAACATTTAGGGGACAGAACATCTTGAATTCACACTATCTCTGCACATCAACATCTAATTACAGCCATGCCTCCAGCCCCACAACTTTTGCTCAGCTAAGAACCACATCCATGATGTTAGGAGTCCTACCTGGATCTAAAATTATGTATACCTTACAAGGAAGAGACCACTAACACATTTTTATATTTGACAGCTCAATTTAAAACCAGAACATCCTCACATGACTACTGGAGAGAGAATTAGGGTAAGCAGAGATATAAATGTCTACAATGAGCAACCTTTTATCTTTGCTGCAGAGGTGACCTACACCGTGGTGACACAGAAGATTTAATATAGTGCCCAGCTGAGGGAAGGAATTTTGCACAATATTAGATGACAGAGTTGTTCCATTGTTTAAGTACCACAAGCATTATTAGTCTGTCACGAGACTGGGGTACAAACTCATAGACTGTGCCTCTCACATCTGCCTTTGAACAAGGTTGCCTGTGTAATTATGTATGTGAAGTATGTCTGCCTGTAAACACCAAATTCATGCAGCTGAATTTTGATTAAAAAATTCCTCCCAGTCCTCCAAGCAGACACATCAGTCTTCACTGCCTACCCAGCTTGAAGTAAGACCTGATTCCACCTGGATTGATTGCATTTCAGTAGCAGGGGACGGGTACAGACACATTTGCAGGATCCATTCTACTATTTTTCAGTGTGCAAAAGAGCAGCTGAACTCAAGGCAACAGTGAGCAAAAAAGGACATTGAGCAAAAAAGGACAGAGCCCCTTTAGAGATGTGAATTTCTTTTTCTTTATTATTTAAATATCCATTATTTAGTGTCTCTGCATGACCAAATTATCATTTTTCAGATGTTTTTCTGGAATTTGCTAGATTCCACATTCTGCTGTTAAAATGCTGGTACAGTTAGATCAATATGAAAAGCCAGTTTGTTCAACAGCAGTTTTCCAGGCGGAGTTACAGAATGTCAGCTGTCTGAACCCCAAAGAAAATAACAGTTCTCCTCTGTTTATGTTTCCAATGGGTGCATTCAGATTATAGCTCATCAAAATGAAGACATTATGGGCAACTATGTCTCATTTTCTTGTAAGGAAGCTGGAATACCAAGAGCTGGTTGAGAAGCCAAGGGACTGAATTTTAAAAGCAGCACAGGCAGTTCTTGTTCCCATCTCCCTGCCTTGCAGCACCATCTACAGAGATGCTGTCAGAATCACACCCTCTGCAAACCTCGGGAAGCTCCAGTTCCCTGGACAAACAGACCCTGGCTCAGTGATTAACCTGCTCAGGAAACTGCGAGTTTGACAGCCCTAAAACCTGAAATCCTTCTGCGGCAAGATAAAGGCAAGAATATGATCAATTTTCCTTGGATCCCTCAATTCCAGTGCAGAGAATGCACCTTTAGCAATGGCAGAGGTAACCCAGACGCTTTGTTAGTTTTTTCTCTAGAAACTTTCCTGCAGAAGAACTTTTCTGGCAGAGAAGTCTTCCTTCTGCAAAAGGATGGTGGGATTTTTCAGGGCAAAATGCACTTCATGGTCCATTAATCCTGAATTTGGCACAAGCTGATTGCTCAGGCTTCAAAAGAGTGCAGTATTTCACCTCCTCCATGTATCTACTCAATTACACAAGATGAAACATCGTGGGGATTGACCTTCATCTGATCATTGGAGCATAAGGTCTGCTTGCCCTTCACATGGCCTGGGTACCCAAACAGTGATACAAGGGTGGGACCACAATGAAGGAGTTTTTAAGCACAAACAAAGGAGTTTGCAGTTTAAAAGCTGAAGTTTGAACTGTGTCTCTGATTAACTTGCCATTTAAAAATAAAGATAAAAAAGGTATGCTTATCTATTCACCTCGAAATAGAATGTTCTTCTGAATATGGAGTGGTTTTTTCCACCAGAAGCCAGATCCAAATGCCACAGCAGTAACTGGAAAGTTCCCCACCAGGCCCTGGCTGTGGGAGGAGGTGGGTGCAGGAATGTGCCAGTGCAGGCAGCATTGCTATCTCGTGGCTCACTGGGAGCAGCAGGAGAGAACAGGCATTAAAAAAGCAGATAAAAGGGCAAAGGAAGACACAGGCTCCAAACCTACAGCAGTGGGCTTAGGCACAGACATACAACAGCCCTGAATATTACCAGTACACACTTAGGAAGATGTATTTAGGGATGTGTGCTGTCTTAGGAGGGGAAAAGATGATCTGGGTTTTTTATGATCGGATCAAGTGCAACATTCTAATGTGGTTGTTTGCCCTTGCCATGCCTGTAGGACCCAGTTCCTCTGATGGTTGAACATATTCTTCTCATTTCCAGCCTGCATCTGTTCATTATCAGGCAGAACGGAACAACCCCTTTTATCTGTCATGAAAACCAACAACCTTGCAAAGTCATCAGGCTAGTCCAGCACTTTCCACCTTCAGTAAAAAAATCCATGTTGCCCTTTAGCCCATTTCTCTCTGCCATCATGTCTGCTATTATTCTTTCTTGCTAAATTTATCCCAAAGTCTTATATTTTATTTGGATCAGTCTTGAATCGTTTTTCCTCTTTTTAAAAGCTGGAAGAATTTTTCCTGTTCTCAAATTGTGTTGTGTTGCTCATGCAGGGATGCTGTTACACAGCCAGATAGAAAGTGCTCCTGGATGTCTGAGTCAGAAATTAGAATATTCCAGCTGAAAGGTGTCTATAACGATCATTTAGCCCAAATCATTGTCGCATTATGATCTTGATGATTTGTTCCACTTGGATGAGGTAATTTCTGTCTCCATGCATTCATTTCCTCTGTGTACATTTCCACTACATATTATACATTCATTTGTGTCCTGCCTCTCCCCCTTTCACCACCTCTCCCCCTCCTCTCCTTCCTCTCCTGCTATGTATGCCTGAAGAACATTTTGCTATTTGTTTTAATTTGCTTCGCAAGATCTACCTTAGTTTTAATTCTGGCACATTTTCCTTTATGCCTACACTTCCTAACTTCTAAGACGTAGTTTTCTTTGATTAATCCTTTTTTCCATTCCTTCCACTCCCTTTGCTTATTCCTAATATCCACTTTGAAGTGGTTATTCACCAAGTCTGGACCCATTCCTTGCAGAGTTTTATCCCTCTGTGTACAAGTCCCAAATACTTTTTATAGCCCCTGCATAAATTCCAAGCCTGCCCAACACCCAAAACTTTTTAAGCTGGCAAAAATCAGAAAGCAAAATATGTTAATTGCTGCTGTGTACCAACTTCCAGCACACTGGGCTTCCTACTGGGTTCATGTTCTTCATCCAAATGAGATATTCCAAAAGGTTTTTTCTAAAAGATCATGGCGAGACCACCGATGGCAGGAGAAATTTCTCTTGACCTCCAGCCACAGCAGCAGTGCCAAGAGAAGGCAGGAGGGTCATTAGCTGTTCTCATGGCATAAAAATTGTTACAGTAGATTAAAAATTAGCATGAAGAAATGAAGCACACACATATATTTTTAAAGCCTTTGTCAGGCAGCCAACGCGAAAGCAGATTTCACCAGACCACGAAGAATGAAGTGCGTGCGTTAGTCCTTGTATGGCTCGAACTTATTTCCTTGCTAAATTCCAAGTTTCAGGTCTCTCCCACTGAGGCAGAAGGGCTGCTCAAGAAAACTCCCCAAACATCTTATAATAGCAGAGGGAACTTTCCCCCCCTATTTTTCACGGTACAAGTTTGCCCAGGCGGTTAAATAAAACAAGATAACATTTCCAGAAAACGTGGTTGTGATTATTGTCCCCGTTTCTACCACATGTGTAAAAAACAGTTGGTTTGGGAGGGTGTTTTGAGGATTTAAGCGAGGGAGTCTCCCCTGGCTGTGCTGGGCAGTGGCCGCTGCTGTTTCCATGGGGGACTGTCAGATGTCCCTTGGAATAAAGGCATGGGATGCACCAGAGGGAGCCCAAGCCTCGTGTCACATCTGCCCCACGCTGGGACTGACAGAGCAGCTGGGAAAAGTCATTTTAGTCACCGTGTTGAAAAATCTCTTCTGAAAAGTCAACCCCATATTGTCATTTTAAAGGGTTTGTTCACTTCCAGGGAACATGCTGGGTTTTGAATGGTTGGGATCAGGAAAAAAAAATAATAAGCCACGTGTTGTTGTTTGGAAAACAGAAAATTGACAGGAAGCAAAGGAAATGGCAAGGAAGGGGTGGGAGGGGTTCAGAAGAAAAAACCAAATGGGATGTGGGCATGGACATGGGGACGGA
>VYXD01006479.1:75407-121723 GCA_013397195.1 Hylia prasina
TGATTCCTATTTTCCCAGTCCTTGACGGTAAAGGAATAGAAGAGATCTGTGTGCTGCTCGCATCTCTGTTCGCTTCGTGCATAATAAATCAATTACTGTTCTAACAGCTTCGTGTTAGCATTGACGGGAGGGATTTGATGCCTCCTTACCTCCAAAAAGAAATAAATTAATGAAGCAGAACTCTTCTATTCACCTCCCTGTGGGCACTGTTAAATACACCGGTGTAGTTTATTCCCATTGCTTAAATTTCTCCATAACTTGCTCTGATGTTCATTGCCCCTTTTATTTGTCCCTCAATACAAATAATAAACACATCTGTGAGAGAGGGGAGTCAGTAGATTCTAGCGTAACTCCTCTTTACAGAAAGTACCAAAAGTTCCTGGTTCAGAGGCAGTTCCTGTAACTTTTTGTAGGTTTTGAGTTAGGCTGTGATGGGCTGCTTGGCAGCTCAGCTCTGCTCAGGTTTTCACACTTTCTGTTTAAACTCATCATTTATTTGTCATAGCCACCAGTAAATATCTGCTGGCAGTCTCATCACTCTAAATAGCTTTACATGAAAGCATTTTTGTTAGGAAAAGCAGTGCTTCCTGTTGCTGTCAATGGTCTTTGTTCATTACTAACTTTATTTCACCTGTGTCTAATAAGCTGTGTATTAAATTGCATTTGCAGAACTGGAAATGTCAATAGTGATTTGTATTTTACATGTGTACTTTGGCTCTGCATTTAGTCCTTGTTCATTTCTTTTATGTCACTTCTGTAGATCCTTGGGTTTTTAAAATATCACCTGGAAAAATTAGTGATATTTTGAACTCACTACTCCTAAGCACTGAAACTGCACTTTACTCAGCAGCCAGTGCAATAACATTTAGCACCTGCATCAAATATTTATTTGCAGGGTTTGTTAACATTAATCGAAGGGTTTTGCTGGGCTGATCCAGTCACTGAGAGCCTGGAAATTGCCCATCTGTGCAGCAGGTGAAAGGAGTCATTTTTGGCCCTGGTGGGCATTTCAGGGCCCCACGGTGGCTACAAGTGAACTGTTCCAGCAGGAAGTGTGAAGTTGTCAGTGTGAGCTCTGTGTCTTCCATGGGTTTAGGTGCCTGTTGCTGTCAGAGTTGCAGTTTCCCTTGGGTGGTGCCCCCAGGCAGAGCTGCCGTGTGCCAGCAGGGCAGGGTGGCAAATTCCAGCCCAAAGTTCTAACTAAGCTTCCCTTAGTTCATCTCCAGCTTTCTCCTGGAGAAATCCTTTGCTGTGAGAACTCTCTGTCAACAACTGCATTCCTGAAGTCAGACAATCAAAGCAGCATCTTTAACAGTAGAATCCTGTTCCAAAAGCTTGGGGAATCTCATAAGAGATCATCAGCTGATGCTGCTTTGTTAAACCACAAGGATTTTGTCCAATTTTAGGTCTGACTTTGTTAATCTTGGATTTGCTCACACATCCCCTCCCCAGTGCAAGGACTGACGAGCAGGGAAGGTGCAGATACGTGTCCTTGTGTATTTTTTCAGATCCCTGCAGGGTTAATGTTAGTGAGAGCAGAGCACAGCTCAGGCGTGTACAGAAGTGACCGAACATTTGCTTTTGCATTTTGTCCTTTGCTGTCTGTTTGATCCTGTGAGAACTGGGGTGCTTGTCAATAAATGTCCTAAAAAGCTCCAGTCATAATCAAACCCAGTGGATGCTGAGTGCTGCAGACTGCCCTTGCTGTCATTCTTCACTGTATTCTATTGCAGCTTTTCTGCCTGACATTTCAGTATTTAGAAACTTCACTGTGCAATTACTTTGTGAAACAAACCAAGCACTTGATCTCTTATGTTCTTACTGTTTACCAAGGAACTGAAATATTTCTTTTAAAAGTTGGTGCATTAAGAAAAATGCTGACTTAAAATGCAATATCATGATGTATTTATTGATTTAACCATGTCTTAAAAGCCAGTTTGTTTGTTCTTGGTAAACCATCATGCTTTAAAAATAAATCAGTATTTTCTCAACTGACCATGCCCTATATCTGTGCTATTTCTCTTTTTTCCCTTTTATCTTTTGCTGTCTCTAACTGGATGGGGCTGATGGGATCCACAAATCACTTCAGGAGCTGGATGAGGTATTGTTTTTCACATTTTATTCTGCCATGGTGCATCAAGCCTACATCACTGAGCTAAAATATTCTTTCTTTATTCTGCTAGTTTATAGAATTTCTTTGTATAGGATGAAGTGTCTTTACACAGTAGAAGAAAACATAGAGAAAACAAGCATTTTGTGATGTTATATTGTGGACAGATAAATGTATGAACCAGTCAGACTTACTGTGCACACGTGGGGTAGAGTGACTTTGCACAGTGAAGCCATTAACTATTCTTCATGCTGCACATAAATTATGCAAACTTTATTGATCAGGAAATAAGGTCAGGGATAAAGAAATTGCTTTCAAGAGTTGCTCAGGAAGGAAGGGGGATTGTTTTATGAGGAGGAATGGGGTAGGGAACCACAAAACTTTCCAGGCCTGAAAAAGGAAAATTAGAAATCTGGGAGAAACAAGGGAAGTGTTTGTATGAAAACCTTCCCAAGTAATTAGTTAATGTCGTAAGTGGTATCATTGATGAACATCTCCAGTACTGCCTTGGCTATTTGTGTTTAGCACAATTTAATTATCACTAAATAAGTAATTTAACCATTTGAGTTGCATGTCAGTTTGCAAGAGTGTTTGTTCTTCAAAATAACATTGTTTGAGAACAAGCAGTTATAATAAATGTTTTCCCTGAGATTTTCCCAAATGCAGTTTTCAAACTTGCCAGGCCCAACATGAGCTGTGCTGCAACACTGGCTGTGAATTGTTGTCTCATAGAAATGTACCAACATGAGAGTTACTTGAATTCTCACTGTAATACCATCTTTCCTCCTGGAAAATTTGCTAAGAATTTATTCTAAGAGTAACTCAGAGCTGTAGGAAGCGGGAAGGTGGAGATCATTAACCCAGAGGGCCACACCACGACGTCTGATCACGAGCAAATCTCTGGGGTTAATTTCTATGGGAAGGGCACACATGCACTTTTCGTGGTGCTCAAGGCTTTGGATCTAATTAGGATGAGGCTAATTGGGTGTGTTTTCTGCCCTCTGCAGCTGGCTGACGATCGCATGGCGCTGGTGTCGGGGCTCAGCCTGGATCCCGAGGCTGCCGTCGGCGTCACCAAGCGCTTGCCTCCCAAGTGGGTGGATGGGGCAGACGAGGTGAGTGCTGTGCTCTGCCACACCCAGCACACACCTGCCCTGCCCCTGCAGGGATTTGTCAGTGCTGCCACTCACCTTCTCTCACTTTCGTAGCAGAAAAGATTCAGATGAGAATTTTCGTTTGAATTTTTGTTTGAAGCTGGTGAGGAGTCCGGTTGAATGGACCCTAAAATGGTGGAGGTGAGCAGTTCAGTGTTTGAAAACAGGAGACGTTAGTGTCTTCTGGCAGGAGAACTTTCCTACCTGTGCAGTCTGGATGCCTTGCAAGTTAGGGAAATGTTTGGGCAAATGCAAGGGAATGATTCTGGAAGCATCCAATTAAAAACCTTTTCCAGTGTTTGGAGTGTGAAGCTATTCTTGACTTTCAGAAAATCCTTTTTTTTTAAATGTACACTCAGAATGCATGTTGGCTCATCAGTTTGTGTGGACAGAACCCATTGTACAAAAAGATGCTTAGTCTCCTTTTTACTGCTATCATATTCATCCTTACAGATTTATTTTTAATTACTTGGTTGAAAGCACAACATTTAACTTCTACTGCTGAGTTGAGGCTGTTCAATTTCTGACAGTGTTGAAGGTGTGACCTGAATTTTCACTTATTTTTTTGGAAGTTGGCTAAATCTTCTTGCTGTGATGCTGTATAATTATAAAAATATTATTCCAACTTAATGAAGCATATTTGAAAGCAGCAGTCTTGTCTAAGATTAATGAGTAGGTTTAAAAAAGTAGCAGGCTCAAAGTCTATTAAGAGTATTCAGTTTCTTCGTCAACTTTTTATGTGGCTTTTAATAATATTTGATCTGCCTTTTATGTTACAGATTTCTCTCAATGATTTTTGTCTAACATTTCTCAGAACCTTTTCCCCTGAAGCATGAATTAATTCCCTTTCTTCCTGTTGGGCCCTCTGTCTTAGATTCAGTATGATATTGCCAGGGTTAAACAGAAGATGAAAGAATTAGCCAGTCTTCATGATAAACATCTAAACAGACCCACACTGGATGACAGCAGTGAAGAGGAGCGGGCCATAGAAATAACAACCCAGGAGATCACACAGGTACAGAGTGCTCTGGGGCCTAAACCTCCAGTTTGGCACATCTTTAATGCATTAGGATGAGGCAGTGGTTTGCTCTGAGCAAAGGGTTTATTTTGTGATCAGTGTTGGAGCAAGCCAGAAGTCCTGGGCTCTGCTCTGGACTTCCCAACGAGTCACTTAAACCTCCCTGTTCTTTCCCTTACCCGTTTGATTTTCTACTTGGAACAGGATTGGGAGATTAATCAAATCAAATTTACAGTTATCTCAGAGAAATCTCTATCTGCAGATGTCTCTTCTGAGGCTTGCAGTCCAGCTAATTAAAATGAAGCAAATGTCTTTGGTCAGAGGGAGTTGTGTTGACTGTGCTACTTTGCTAACTTGAAGTTATTTGTTCGTTTATGTTATTTCCAAATCTTTTTAAACACTGCAGGGAGCAAATTAAAAAAATCGCTTTAAAAAAATGTAGAAATCAAAATATTAGTCATCAATGTGGCACTTTTGCAATGTGCTGTTTAAGGCCTGTGCTGCTGTATGTTTTTCCACTAATGGAATTGTTTTCTCAGTTATTCCACAGGTGTCAGAGAGCAGTGCAGGTGTTGCAGAGCAGGTCACGGACTTGCACAGAACAAGAAGCACGTGTTCTCAGGAATGTAGTGTCTTCCTTAGCACAGTCCCTTCAGGACCTCTCCACCAACTTTAGGCATGCACAGTCTGACTATCTCAAACGTAAGCATAAGAGATGTAACAGTAATGCATGGACCCCTTCTGTGGAAAGCACTCACTGAGGTGTGCTTATTTTTTTGGTTGGGAAAACTGAAGCACAGAAGGGTTGTGATGCACACAGGACTAAGCAGAGGTTAGAATTGGGAGAGTTTCTGGTTCACAGCCCATGTTCAAACTGCTTTGTTCTATTTCTTTTTCTTGTTGCTAAAGAGGAAATGTCATAGTTGGGCGTATCAACAAAACACTATTTAATCCATCCACGTTTTTAATGCATTTTGTTTCTCCAGTTCTGGTTTGGAAAGATGCATCTGTTACACTGGTGAAGCAGCCACTGGTCTTCACCCATGATACCTGCTGCAGATGGCAGGCTGTGATAGATAAAGCTTAAGAGCTAATCTGTGATAAATTAAAATTCTGCATCCCTAAACAGACTGGAAGTGGAACCCTTTCTGTTTAAAATTTTGTTCGATTCTGTTTTAAACTGAGTCAGATTATTTTAATCTTGAAAGAAACCCACAAAAACTTCATTATCAAATTTAATGTAGATATTTCTTGCTCCTGTGGTATAAATAGCACAGGTGGAACTGAGGATCACGGTTCAGACAAGGAGTGTTCCTAAGAGACTTTGTTACAAAATAGCCTGGAGTGATCACACTTTTAAGGCTCTAAACCTTCCTAAATTTTTTAACTTCATGGAACATAAAAACTTAAAAATCACTGATTTAATCGGTCTTGCAAATCTTGTTGAAATTGTTATTTGTGATTTATGTCATTTACTACCCAGATTTTCTTTTTTGTGCTTTTCTGTCTGGTGCTTCAGACCTTACCCTGATTCTATAGTGTGCTGAAATATCATGGTCAAACAATGTTTGTCTTTTACAGGTATGAAGAATAGAGAAGAAAGGTCCAAACACTTCTTTGACACCTCAGTCCCACTGATGGATGATGGGGAGGATGATACACTTTATGACAGAGTAAGTTGTTATTACACAAATTCAATATGAATTGCATTTTCTCTTCTCAGATTATAAATATCTGTCCAAGTTATGAAATCTTGTTATCCTTTTAATTATTTTCATACTGTTCATTAGTTCAACGTGTCAATCTTGTATTTCAACAGGGTTTTACAGATGACCAGCTGGCATTGGTGGAGCAAAACACACTGATGGTGGAAGAGAGGGAACGAGAAATCCGTCAGATTGTGCAGTCAATCTCTGATCTCAACGAAATATTTAGGGACCTGGGAGCAATGATAGTAGAACAGGTACATTGACAGCTCAGTGTTAGTAAGGAATGGGACATTCCATGTAGTGTTAAGGCTTCCAGACTCATTTTCCTAATTTACTTCTTCATGCTTATGTTTCCTCTGCTTGAAATATGCCACAGGTTGAGTTAATGAAAATAAGTGATTAAGAATTCAACTGGTGGTGTGTGTTAGACTTTAAAAAAAAAAAATAAAATACCATAGAAAGCCAAAGTTCTCTTGGTTATTTATCCCAGAGATTTGGTTTATGGTAAATGTGTCAGCCAAGAGCACCTGGTCTGGAACCAAGATGATTTTTAGGGATGTGATGTGAGATGGTGACAGAGCTGCTTTAAGGAACTGAGCAAGGAAGTTTAATAAATCCCAGCTAGTTCTATAAAAGTTCATTGTTTACATAGTTCATGTTAATTACTCTGCTGCTTGTGATAACATTTGCTTTATGAAGTTCATTTAGGTTCAATTTGGTGCTTGTTTTCTCCATTTTATTTAGGGAACAGTTCTAGATAGAATTGACTATAATATTGAACAGTCATGTATGAAAACTGAAGAGGGTCTAAAACAACTCCATAAGGTAAGCTGTTGGAATACTTAAGCCATTTTGCATATCTAATGAGCTTTTATAATCAAATAGCTATTAAGTTAGTTTTCAATTGGACATTGTCCCTTTTAGAAATTCCTTCTGTGCAGTATGAAATGTCCAGCTGTACCGTAGGAGGAACTTTCCATCTAACTTCTGTTAATGTCATGCTTGATGCCTAGAGTTAATTTCTTAAATGACTTTCTGGGCACCCAACCAATGTGCTTTGGTATTTATATTGCTGACCTGGTGGGACCTGTCTGCAGTTCCTTCTCTGTTTGAAAAGCCAGGCACTTGGGAACAGGGCTGGTTATTGGGTACCTCACTGCAGATTTTAGTTTGAAAACATCTCAATCATGTGAGCAGAAAGAATAATGATTAAGGTTTTCTCTTACCATCTGACACTTGTTAGATGTCAAGTACAACCTCTTGCTTTAATGTGAAGCTTTTGCTATGAACGCCTGAAAAGGGTTAGGGTTTTATTTTGAAGGCTTTTTAATTAAAAAAAAAAATACAAGCTTTGCTTTGCTAAGTTTCTATTAGTGGACTTTTATTTGGCTTTTGGAGAGTTTTCTCTGTGTTGTGTCCTGTTAATTCCCCTGGGAAAAGGAGGAGAGGGATGAGAAAATATGGTTAGAAGAAAGAAGGGACAAAGCAGAAAATTTGAAAACCAACTCAAAAATAAAGCTTTCAGTTGTAATTGAAATTAAATGAAAATGCACAGTTGACCAGGTACAACAAATGTGCCTATTAAAAAAGGAAGTTGTGAATTTTAATGTCCTTCACATTTGATACCAGGAATCTTATCTCAGCACACTGAGTCTTTCACATGGTTAAAGTGCACATTTACCTTCCCTGGAGCTTCTGCTGCAGATCAGAGTTATTGTGTGGGAATTGCCTGCAATACACATTGTATGAATTGTCAGGTTACCAAAGAACAATTTGAAACACATGGACTTCACTTACACTGAACAAGAGTCTGTGCTTCAGCCTTGCAGAAATCTAATTATGAACTCTTTCCTCTCTGTTTTATAGGCAGAGCAATATCAAAAGAAGAATCGGAAGATGCTCGTTATTTTAATTTTGTTTGTTATAGTAATTGTCCTTATTGTTGTTCTTATTGGTGTAAAGTCCCACTAGGTTTCGCTTCATTTTTCTCATTTTTGGAGTTTCTGTGAACTTTTTTCCCAATGTGAATGGATGGACCTGCACTCCAGAAAGCAGCCTTTGAATGTACGAGCCCTTGTGGTGCAACGTCTGTGCAATGTTTCTGTAAAATTCTTCCAAGTACAAGTTTAGTGATCTGTGAGGTGTTTGTAAGGATTATATGGAAAATGTCAGGAAATTTGATGCTCCCACACAAAAAAAAAAATTTGGCACTCTGTGCAGAGGTATTTTGAAACACAGTACTTAAGAATAATTAAAAATTGAAGTTTGCCAGTGACTACAGTAATTAGTGTGTTACTGTGAACAAAAATGTGTTGTCTTCTATATTATGTCATAATTGTTACAGGCTTCAAATTTAAACCATGTTACTGAGTCAATGGGACTGGATATCAAAAAGTGATTTTGATGTAAAATTTGTTGAGACACAAAACTGTTTGATTGAATGCCCTTTCTTCCAGACTCAAAAACTCCAAAGAACTGGATAGACAGCTAAAAAGGAAAGCTTTTAGCCACCAGAACGTAATCCAACCCCTGTGATCTTAATTTAGATACTGCACCATTACTAAGAATCAGTGGTACTTGATCTTGTAAATAACAAGATGTAATCACTGGCATAATTTAGCATGTTTAGTTAATTAAAAAAATTCTGAGCTTGAGTAATCATGGGAATGATTTTCCTTCATTGGATGATCATATACTTTTTTCATGCATTATTTTTTTAGTTTAAAGTGCAGACATTACATTGAAGCAGTGAAGTTAAGCTGAAAAAATGGAGTAGAAACTCAAAACCAGAATCTCTGTGGCCTGCTGCAGTGGGTCTTGGATGTTTCAAACTGTAGCTGCTGTGTAAGTTGTTTATTTTACAGTGCATTTGTCCATATGGGTTATGTTTTTTGTATGAGAAGTGCTTCACTACAGTACATATTACATCCATTTTCCCTGACAGAAAATTCCCTTCCAAATATCTGCCTGGAAGAGGACGTGTTTGTGGTCTTTTACTGACCATGAGAGATGTCATGCAAGTGACATGTTACAAGGCCTTCAGTGGAGAATTTGAGGTTTTCACTGCTTTTTTCAGTGGAAAACTTTGCTGCAGGCTGTACAACAGAAATTTAGGCAACATATAAGTAATGGAATACTCTTAATTTAATTCAGGCCTGAAGCGGTGTGCAATTGTAGAGGCCTTGTCTTAATATTTTTAATATTACTTTTTTATATGTTTGGGTTTTTTTTTTTTTTTCCAAAGGGACTGTAACTTCCTTCATTTTTTTTTTCCTGATACAAGTGCTCCCCATAGACCTGCAGAGATGCTCTGCTCCAAGCCCCAGAAGTGCAGTTTCAAAACACTATGATACTGAAGTTGCATCTGTCACCTGCCCTGAGTTTCTTTACTCTGTGCTAAAGAGGACTTGAGACGTGGCTTTAAAAACTGACCATTTTCAGGGATGGACCTGAAAGCAAAGACTGCAAAACCATGAAAGCCTTTGGCTTTTTGTGGGGCTTATGAAAAGCTTTGTACCACTCTTGTTACCTCTAGAGAAAGGGGATGTTGAACCACCAAAACTGCCAGTTCAAACTCTTCACTGAATTCATGAGGTAAATTGGTGAAAGGAAGAATGCAGCTTGTGTTGGGTGTGCAGCTCCCCTGTTCTGGTGATAGATCTTTCAATGATCGTGAGTAAAACTACTGTCTCCCTCGTGCTGTCTGCATCACTTGGTGTGAAGCAGCAAATTGCTATAATTTAATATACTGTATTTGCAACTTTCTCTCTAACATGAGATTGTGTTATTTATTTCTGTCTTGACCGGTGCTTTTGACATTTTATCATGGCAGATGGTTTCAAAGAAGTAATAAAACACTTCCAACCTAATTGGACAATTACTCTTTTTTTTTTAATTTAAATTACAAACTGAAACATACTTTTGTGATGTTAATGTTTCTGTTCTTCATAATAAATGAAAGTGGCAGTGATATATCTTTTTTTAAAAAAAAGTAACTTTATGTAGCACAGTGTCATTTGCATTGTCAAAAGTTATTTCCCATGAGTGATGCCCACTGTTTACCTATTTTCTACCCCAATTCTGTATGAGGAAATGCATTTCTAATGAGATTAAACCCAGATGTCAAGTGTCCAATGTAACTTGAGCTGGGACTTATTGAAGCTTGATTCTCTTGAGGAAGAAAACTCAGGACAGGCTGGATTCTAAATCACTGCTGGTGTGTGGCTTATTGTGAGTCAGTGTGAATAACTGTCAGCAGTTCAGTCAAACCTGATGCTGTGCTTGTGGGAGGATCCCCACAAAAGGGATCTGTCTGTGCCTTTGAGCAATGAAAGCCCAGAAAAGCCACAGCAGCTGCTGCTGCCTCCTCAGGTGTTCCAGGAGCTGCCTGAGCCTCCTGCCTTCGCTTCTGCCCTGGAAATCTCTGTGTGCTGCTGCAGGCAAAGCTGGGACCCTCTCTCAGCCTGGGGCTTCTTCATGGGTGCTGGATCCTTCTCAGCCTCTATGGAAGCTCAAGTTCCTTACAAGAGAACACAACAGCATTGCTGAAGCATCTCCCAGGGCTTTGTGTCTCCTTACCTGGTGGGAATGGCCTGTAAAGCTGTTGGCTTGTGCACAGTTTCTCCATTAAAATGCATGTGAGCGTGCAAAAAATGAGCTGCAACTTGTTAACAGAAATTAATTACATGCTGAAGGGACAGTATTAAAAGCACTGTAATGGCAAATTTATTTTTACTGCAAGTTTTCTCTAGAAACTGAAAAGTAATGTGGAAGAATTGGTTTTTCGCTTGCTGATTTTTGGAATTGCTAAAAATTGGAATATCTATACTTAATGTTGTGTTCACTGCCTAGATTGCATTGATTTAAGATCTGCTTTTATGAACCACAACACAAAGGAATATTAACGCTTTTGCTTAAGTGTTTGGAAACTCTGCTTTTGGTACAGCCTTGCAAAATTTAAATTCTTGGACAGGTGATAGTGAAACTGATTTTGTTGGAAAACAATATGCTTACTCTTTAAAAAACCCCAAACCAAATAGCTGCCTTAAACAAAGCTCATTAAAACAGGGAATTCTTTTTGATTTTGCATATTAATTATGATGGATTGTGTAAGATTATATTTTACTGGCTTAATTCCATGAATACTTGTAGAGGATCAATAACTGGAAGACAGGTCCTTGCTGCAGCTTCCTCTGAAGCTCAGACTAATAGAAACATTTGCTGGTGGTGGGATATTCACAGGGAGTTTCTGTAGATAAAATTCATTTCCTCAGTCCAATCCCTTCACAAGGACCCTCCTCTGCTGCCCTTAACTGCAACAAAAGGATTGTGGGTTAGGTGAGTGTTTCCTACTGTTTTATTTGCTTTTCAGATGCTGTGGATTCAGGGAATGTGCTGGTTTTGGACTCTTAGAGCAGCAGGAACAAGCAGATTTTGAACGCAATGATTGGGAGCTTACTGCCTGGAGGAATCTTTGGAATGTCTCAATCCTGAACTAATTGCTGTGTGTCCTCTCACTCCCACGCTGATCTTATATATGGGGATAACAGTGGACCCCTGAGCAGTGTTTTTTCTGTGGCTCAGTAAAGAGACTCGTTGAAGTTGGAGCCTGTATATTGAATTACTGTCGCATCTGTGAGGATGCACGACCGACCTCTGCAACAGATGTTCCTACAACTTTTATTTTCAATAAAGTTTCTGTGATGTCCCTTCAAAGACCTTACTCTAAGGAAGTTGTTGGGGTTTTTTTATTTTCTGGAATTTAGCCTGGGTTTGGGGTTTTTTTTATTTTTCTTTTTAGGTGTATTTCCAGGCATCAGAATTCACTTTTGCCGCCTAGGTGGGAGGATGCACAGACCTTCCCGGCTTTCCTGGCTGCAGATCAATGAGCATCAGCTCCCCCATGGAATGGTCACAGCACCGAACCTTGTCTGAGCTCCAGGAGCGTTCGGACAGCGCTCTCGGGGACAGGCTGCGATTGTCGGGGTGTCTGTGCAGGGCAGGAGTTGGACTCGATGATCTCTGTGGGGACCTTCCAAACCATCACATTCTGATAATTGTCCGCCGACCAAACATTAATAGAAGGCGCTTGGCAACTACGAAAAGATCAGAATAAACACCTTATTCTATTCCAAGCCACCACGTAAGTGCGCTGTGAGAGCAGCCCCTCGGACAGCCCCGCTCGCTCAGCGCCGTGCCCAGAGCCTGCCCTGGCCGTGCCCGGCGCTCCCGCGGCACCGGCGCGTCCCCGCCCCGCGGAGCCGGGGCNTGAGCGCCGCTGTGCCCCGGGGACCCCCCGGGCCGGGCCGGCCCGAGCCTGTTGCTGCGGCGGGGCCGCCCGGGCGGCCGCTCCCGCAGCCCTTGTGCCCACCCGGGCGGGGGAAAGGCGCTTTGCCCTCTCGGAGGGCTCAGGGGGCGGCTGCAGTGAGCGCTGAGAGCCCCCTCCCCTCCCGCAGCCACTGCGGTGGGAGCTGCGGACCTGTTTGTTTAGCGGTGGTGATGGCTTGTGGTAGAATGATAAACGTTTTGCATTGCGGCTTTTAGGTCGCTACATGTTTGGCAGGGGTTTTTATACAGGGCTCCCCAGTCTCTTAAGACAATATTTACCCTTCTTGGTTTTATTTGTTTTTAATTAAATCGCTATGTGAAATAATAATTCGGAGCTAGTAAATCAGTCCTCCTATTTATCACTAGGAAAACTGTCTCAAGTTAAGAAAGCGCTGAACCAGCCTGTGCACTAAACAGTGTGGGTTTAGATTGTAATTCATATGGCTTAAAGGAGATGCTTGGAATGGAAAGTACGTTTATATTTTCTGGTTAATGAACGGGTTTGTCAAATTTCCTGTTTCTTTCCATTCCAGAGGTTGTTGTGCACAATTTCTTTGTTTCCAACACCTCAGCCCCTGTCATTAAAAAGTGCCTAAATACAGCAGGACTGAGGTTGGGATGGAAAGTCTGGCACGGTTCTTTGTCTTTAAATCCTTCATTTCTCCCCAGATCTGGCAGTCTGCTCTGAGCACGCTGAATCCCAACCCCACGGACAGCTGTCCCCTGTACCTGAACTATGCCACGGTGGCCGCGCTGCCGTCCAGGGTCAGCCGGCACAACAGCCCGTCTGCGGCGCAGTTCATCACCCGCCTGGTCAGGAACTGCCTGCCAGGAGGGGTCAACAGATGCATTGTTGTGAGTGGCTCTTGAAATGCTTCTGGTGAAATGTCTAGCGAGTGTTTTCTTGGCTTCTCCGGGTTGTAGCTGTCTCCAAGGAGACTGGAGATGGACAAGTTTGACTGATGTAATTGCACTGACATGAGTGGGTTTGCACCGACATGTAGGCAAGACCTGGCTGTAATGGCTCGTGCAGGCACAAGCACATTAGGAAGAGGAAATTAAGGCTGGATTCGTATGGAACATCTTCAACCAGCAATGTCCATGCAAAATGGACCATTAGTGGCGTTTTCCAAACTGGGATTTGGGATGTCAGCACATGCTTCAGGAGACTGATGTAGCCTGAGTGGAGGGTGTTATGTCTGTATCACAGAACCATGAGAGGTGCCTTGCTTGTGTTGTTCGTGAGTTTTAAAAGTCTTGATGCAAATAATGCTCCAGTGTGAGTCCTTTGCAGCACTAGCTCTTGGACTTCTTTAATCATCTTCTATACAAGCCTGATGAATTTATTTGTTTCTGTGGGTTCTCCAAGTAATATCAGATTTGTGGGTTGGAGAAGACTCATACAGTCACTGTCAGTGACAAAATTTAATAGTACTCTTCGGTTGGGAAACGTATTTGCAAGAGTAATAACTCTACTTCATTTTTACCATTTGAAAATGTTTAACTAAAACATCTTGCCATTGGTAATTTGAATAATGAACTTCAGAAAAATAGTCTACCTGTTAACAAAGTTTTGGGTTAATATTAGCCACATTCTCATGAAATTTCTGCCTTCACATTCTCATACAATTTCTGTCTTTGTTACATTTGTTTTGAGCACACATTGGTGATTCCTCTGCCTTTTTTGGTCCTGATGCGTAGGCTAACCTGTGTTAATTGCACTGGTATAATTACAGCAGTCCAGGTCCTTTATAAGGATGAACTAATTCCAGCAGTGTAATTCATTTCCACTGGGGAAATGAACTGGACCAGTTCACTGGGGTACTCCCACTCTGCCTCTCTGTCCATGCAAAACATGATCAATGAGCTTGACTCAGGGCTCGGTTATTTCCCACCGCCTCCTTTTTTGCCCCCTCTTCCCCAGTAATACCCCAGGCAGGAGATCCTTGTAAGTGCCCCTCCCACAGCTGCTGTTGTGTGACGTGTTTTGCTGCTCTTGCAGATGGTGTGTGAGCACTCTGAAGTCTTTGCCTCGGCGTGTGCCCTGGCCAGGGCCTTCCCCCTGTTCACACATCGCTCCAGCGCCTCCAGACGCACAGAGAAGAAAACTGTGACAGTGGAATTCTTCCTGGTTGGCCAAAACAACGGACCAATGGAAGTGGCAACGCTCAAAGTGAGATTTTGGGGGGTTTTCTGCCGTCTTCTCCTTCAGTTTGTTGCATGTGCAAATGCATCTGTCTCAAGCTGCCTCTGGAATAGGTGTTGAATAATTATCTTAGCTCAGGGCGCCTTGAAGTTGATCAAGTTTGCAGCATCTGTGAGTAGAAATACTGAACATATTACTGCAGCAGATGCTGAGGATGTTATTCTGAATTTAGATTTCAGGGGTGGAAAACACCAAACAAACAGCACAAAGGAAATGTCTCCTCTCTCACGCGTATCACAGATGCAAACTCTGATTTTAGCCTTCAGTATTGCACTGCTTTTAGTGTGTGGGCTTCTCACTTTTTTCTACCCAGGCAAAAGCTGTGCGTGACTGTGCAGGTGAATATCACAATGAAGTCACTAAAAGTCTCTTAACAGGGATCACATATGGCCTCTGCTATTTCTGTCTGATGCACCTCTTTGGCTGAGTTTTTCTGGCAGAACTGTGGCCAGAAACAAGACCCTAAGAAACAAAACAGCTTGGAGATGAGCTGTACATGACAGTGAAATATGTCCAAGTCATCTTTCAATGGCAGAAAATCAAAGACTCTTTCCCTTGTTTGACTGTTACAGAGAGGAAACTCCACATCAGGTAACTGTTGGCATGCCAGGTCATTCCTCTTCAAGATGCATAAACTTAATAGCAATTCCAAGGTTTGCAGTTAATCTGTTGGGGAACTCCCTGTTCAGTGCCCCAGGTTCTGTGCTCCAGTACAGATGGATACTTCCTTAGCTGGTAAGTCAGTGAGGTTACAGAAATCCCTTAAAAGTTTTGGCAATGGATTTGGCAAAGGATATGGTGTTGCTGCCTTTGAAATTCACAGAATTACAGCTTTAGGGTATTGTTTTTTTTCAGTATCTTTCCCTCTGTGCTTGGTCCTTACTCCGTGAACTGATTTAGCCCCAGAAAATTATGCCAGCCCAGTTTTCAGCAAAGTGGCAAAGACAGGCATGCTGAGAGTACAACTCTTGATCACTCCATTTTTCCATGCCCCAAATCAGAAAAAAGCATAGCTGGTGTCAAAAATAGTTCCTTCAGATAGGTAGATTCCAAACCACTTGGGTTATTTTTAACTTAAAAACAAAGCTGCAATTATTTCTACCTCCCGTTTTTCCCCTTGATGTCAATGCCAAGAATATTACTGGCTTCCTCCTAGCTGAGTTTGCACCCCTTAAATTCAACCAGCACCAGACAGCTAATGCAGAGCATGGAAGAGGCATGTGGTAGGACATTTTTATCTAAACCTCTCACTTGGCATGTTGTATTTTACACCTTCTGCATTGTACAGGGTATTTTATGGTGAGGACTAGCAGGGATTGTCAGAGCTTTACAAGACACTTCTTAAAGGCTGCAATTATCCAGGCTCTCTGGAGCACTCTGGAAATGCAAACACAGGCACAGCTTATTTCTGGAAGTTGTGCTGCTCCCCTGGGGCTTGGCCTTGGGGTTAGAGCACCTCCTTTTACCTGCATAGCCCTAAGAGGGAATCACTCCAGACAGAGCTTGGCTCCTGAGAAGGTCCTTACCCCTTTAGGGACAGTAAAGCAATCAGAAGTAATTGCAGGGAATTGGGCACCATTCCAAAGCAAGCCAAGGTTTAGGAGTGTGCTGGGATACAAATGTATGGAGTCTTTAGGCTGGTCTGGCCAAGCCAAACTTCAGATCCCTCAGCACGAGTGAGTGTCCAACACCTCAGATTCCTGTGAAACCCATCTAGACTCACCCTTGTGCTGTGTGTGGTCCTCAGTGTAGCTGTGGCTACTGGAAAGCTTGCACAAAGTTTCCTTCCCCCAGGTCTTGCAGCTTCAAGTTGTTAGTTCATGGGAGTTAAAAGTTGAAGTTTGGTGTCTGGTGTCTTCATGGTCCCTTTGTTGCCAGGAGGATCCTTCTGTAAGGAAACAGCATTGGCTGCTTGACCATTTTGGTTCTGTCCCCTCTTGCTTAGGTAACTTTTTGCTCAATCCAGGTGAGGGTCAGTCCATTTTGCCACAGAAACCAGGAAACAGTGCATGTTTTACACAAACATGAAATATTCCACTTTCCCCTGCCATATAGAACGTCTCACAGCAGAAATCTTTACTGCCCTCAGCCACTCTGCCTGCCCTGTACAAACTCTGCAGTTTCCCGTGTCACAGATTACACAATCTCTGCAGGTTTCCAAGCTCATTGTGACTTCCTCAATTAGCTGCCTCTTACCTTTCTTTCCTCCACCTCACATTGCCTTCTTGGTCTCCCTTTGATAATGAAGAAAGATACTCATTTTTCAGCGCTGATTTGCTGGGTAGAGGAATACAGAAAATTAAATCACACGGAAAAATAAGTTGGACACGTACAAAAACTAACGGTTAGCTCGGCTGACGTTGCTTAACTGTGCAGTGCCTGTGGTGGTGGCAGTTAAGCATTAACGTGCTGCAGAGGAGCCCCACACCTGGTGCTGGCTGCAGAGGGACAAATGCAGAGCTGTGCCAAGGCCCAGCCCCTTCCCAGGTGTCCTCCCTTGTTTGCAGTGCCTGGCCAGTGCCACCGAGGGCGTCCGGCTGGCCGCGCGCATCGTGGACACCCCGTGCAGCGAGATGAACACTGACAACTTCCTCGAGGTTGGTGATGCCCCTGATGAGTGAGAGTTGCTAATTGGAAGCCCAGACTGCAGTAACCAAACCCGAGTGTTGCTGTCTCTCAGTGAGAGCTGTGTGTCAGCAGCGGGAAGAAAATCAAACCGGGGTGCTCAGGCTCTTCCTTTGGCCTTTCACGTTCTGCAGAACTGTGCAAAGATGGCAGGAGGCAGAGCTTACAGCTTGGAGTAGGGCAAGGGGAAGCTGAAAAACTGAGTTCTTCATTTGGTCATGGCACTGGTTTCTTGTCTTAAACCTGATGGTGACCAGAGTTACTGAAATTATGGGACAGTTGACATGTTTCCAAATGAGCTTTCTCATAAAGATCTGGAAAGCTGTTGAGAATGAAATGATTCCTGTCCTATTACATCATGATCCAGTAGAGTGAACAGTTGTCCTTTAAAAGATTTCTTTTACTGGCAGAGCCTAAAGGTCAAATTTATATTTCGTGCCATAGTAAGTCAAGGACGTGTCAGTGGAATTAGGCCATTGGAAAAGCAGCACCACTCCCAAAATTGTGAATGTTTGTATGTGTATGCATGCAAAAATCACAAAACCCCCTTAACTGGGTACCCCTTTGTGTGGAAAGGCATAAACGTGTCCTGATGATTGACTGACAATGTCCTTTTTTCTGAATTATTAAGGAAATCAAAAAAGTTGGCAAGGATCTTAGGATTACTCCTACCATTATCCGAGATGAGGAGCTGAAAGAGAGAGGCTTTGGAGGTACATCTTGTTGAATATTCCACTTTTTTCCTAGCAGATGATGGGAATGTTTTGCCATCTCCATTGCAATGTTCCATTTGCATGTTTTTGAAACTGTTTTATTGCCCATAGCATTCCAAGCAAGTACCCACAGGGGCTCCTCGCAGTCTTTCTTCCCCATGGGTTCAATTCTCTGTTTTCCAGGTATCTATGGAGTTGGAAAGGCAGCTCTGCATCCTCCAGCCCTGGCAGTTCTCAGTCACACTCCAGATGGTGCCACGCAGACCATTGCCTGGGTGGGCAAAGGTATTGTGTATGACACTGGAGGACTCAGCATCAAGGGAAAGGTACAGAAACATTGCTCTGCTGCTGCCTTTGCTTACACTGTTGTTTTCTGATGCAAGCAGTTCAGGTGATGTCTGCAGGAAACAAAAGTACCTTTTAATTGAGTTAAATGCTTGATCTGTTGTCATCCATGTGGACACAAACTATCAGGGGAGAAGACCAAATGGGATTCAAGGACCACTACAGAAAAATTCAATAGCAATGTGATATTTTGTCCTTTAAATATTGCCTGCTGAAGGCAGAAAGTAAGAACGAAGATCTTTAATTTCTGGTTTCAGAGATAGAACCAAAACCTATTGGAGTTGGCCTCAGTGTGAAACTGTTACAAACAACACTTTTCTTCTTACTTTTCTAACAGTTTAGCAGCTCAGGTTTAGTATTTTTCAGTTCCAAGACGAGATCCACCAATAAGCAGAGGCACATGTTCCTTGTTTGGGTTGTTGACAGCTGAGCACTGTCAAAACCAGAGTTTCAGAAGCATCAGAAACACTGGTTCTAGCTGGCATTACTGTGAAGTTCTCTTGCAAAGATAAAAAAAAATTCTATGGTTCTGTTTAAACAGACTACTATGCCTGGAATGAAACGAGACTGTGGTGGAGCAGCTGCTATTTTGGGTGCCTTCAAAGCCACTGTGAAGCAAGTAAGTAAAATGTGTTAATTGATATCGTGTATCCCAGCACTGCCAAGGAGCTTGGATATACTCCCAGAGACAGAAGCCTGTCTAATCCTGAAGTTCTGACCTGCCACTGCTCTTAGTGAGCTTAAGCCATTCTCTCTGTCTCCTATTCCACAAAAATATTTCACATCTTTACTGGGATCTTAAGAATTGTGAGAAATTCCTTGAGCTGATTTTTTTCTGAGGGTCTTCCTTGAATTTCAGAGTTTGTTCTGTGGACTGAGTGGTTTCTAGTTCCTTGAATAAGGTCTATACTTGAGTTATCCTGTGCTGATTTTCTTTAAGCTGTGGGATTTGGGGCAGCTGTTGTCACCTTAGCAAAGAAGGGGCTGAGTGACTCTGGGATATGAAGTCTTTCTATATTCCAAATCCTGGGCCAGGTCTAATATTAACCTAGTGGGGAAATAGCAGCTCCAGTGTCATCAGGAGCTGCTTCTTGGTTTGCTTCTGTGGTCAAAAAGTAGTGGGGGAGCTGAGAAGAAGCCAGGCATTGAAATAAGAAGAATTACAAATATTCCTATTGCACTTTAACTATGCAAACTGGGGAAAAGTGGCTGCTGCCAATAAAACTCTGCCCTCTCCATGAATCCAGTGACTGAGTCTTGCTGACAGAGCAGCTATTGCCTCCAAGGAGTATCCAAAGTTCAGAAAATATTTACTGCTGCAGATTAATGCATAGATCTGATGGATGCTTTGTCCAGGGGCTGATGAGTGCCAAATTCCCATTTCTCAATAGGCTAGCTCTGTGCCTTGGCCCTAACAGCATGTTTGATGTGGAAAGATTGTAAACTTCACAGTTATCTGCTGAGAATTAAAATTGAAAACAGATTTGTGAGCTGCATCTCAGGCAGAATAGCTACCTTGCATAACTAAATCCTTCAGAAAGTTATGTCAGAGGTCTGCAAGGGACAAGAGCTGGAATGTGCTGCTTTGGGACAGCCATGGATGGGGAACATCCTGTCAGTGCTTCACTCCTTGTTTCCAGAATAGTTTTTTGTGTGACTTTATTGCCCAGAGAGAAGTTTACTGCACAGAGGGAAGTTCCATCCACAGTCACAGTAGATGAGAGCACAAGTGATCTGTCAGTTCATACACAATTACTGCAACAGTGAATAAACTGCCAGTGATGTGTTTGGACAAACTGAGCCTGGAGAAATCTTTATATGCCTTTATATGTAAAAATGAAAGAATGAACTCAATGCTTTATTTTGCAGTCTTGTGTGAGAAGACCTGCAAATTACATCCCTGCAGAAAATGTGTTCAGAGAGGCAGTGGGAAGAATTTGTTGTTACTGTTTCAAGGCTTTCTTTTTTTTTTTTTTTTCAATCCCTCTAAGAATAAAAGAAAGGTGGAAGAGGTTTCACTGAGTTATGCTTTTTCACAGAGACTGAAGTGGGAAATGTGTGATGGATAGAAAGCTCAGTGAGAAGAGGGGCAGAGGTTATTTTCCATCTTCATAAAATATCTGTCTGCATGCTCTTCAACAGTTACACAACATGATTTTAAAAGGCTTTGGATGGCAAAATTGAAAAACTGGTTTTTCCTAGAAAGATGCATTTCCTCCATCGTGAGCTTTGCAACACCAGGCAGAAGAGAAAAACATTGACTTAAATTTTTGATTTCTTTCTTGTTAACATGATCCTGCATGTTAGCATAGTGAATCCTGCTTTTGAAGAGCTGCAGGCAGAATGAGGTTCAGGAAAAGGCAACTGATACTGGAAATAGATTTTCACTTTTTGACAGTAGATTAACAACATGTCTCTCTTGGAGGAGAAAAATCCAGTGCAGTCAGTGAGACTGTGAATAGTTGGGTCATGGAGGGAAGGTCCATCTCCAGCAACTCTGTTTGCCCACCAGCTGAGCTAGAAACTGAAATTATTTTCTGGCTTCTAAATGCTGCCGGTTATTTTGAAAGGTTTTGATTGATGCCTTTGCCCTTTAGACTTCAGAATATGAGCTTACTCAGCAAGCCCAGATTTCTTCAGCCACAGACTTTTATCAAGAGATTAAAACTGGCCCAGGATTTCCCCCAGAATTTGATGTTGTTAAGGTTAACTATCCCAGTTAAGGAGGAACAATATTTTAATTTGTTAAATGCTGCTGACTCCCTGTCTGTTCCTAGAATCCCTCCACACAATACAACTGCTGTATAAATAACAGAATCATCATCCATTTTAAAATGCCATCCATAACCACATAAGCACTTGACTTTAAAGCAAAATTAAAACATTATGAGATGAACCATAAGAGATGAGGCTAAGGGCAAAAAGTAAAACAAACCAACAAACCCAAACCCAAACAGGTTAAAAATGCTGCGTGCCTCCCAGCAAAAATGACACATTTTAAAAAGCCCAACTAACACCCACCCACCTGTCCAAAAACCCCACCAGATTTCCTTTGAAAATTGTAGCACTGCTGTCAAGAAGTCTTAATCCCTCACTGGTTTCAGTCTGACTAAATCAGCTTGGTGTGAATCAAAAGCCATTTCTCCCCTCTGGTTGTTACAGGGGTTTAAGGACAATCTTCATGCTGTTTTTTGTCTGGCTGAGAACGCAGTGGGACCACGTGCAACGAGACCTGATGACATTCATGTTCTTTACTCTGGAAAGTAAGATTTTGTCTATCCCTTTCCCATAAACAGAACAAACATCATTTTTCTGTTCATCTGAGAGTCGTGCAGATCGTGAAGCTGTCCCTAAGTCAGCTTCCCTAAATACTGATAATAGCATTTCAGACATCCATGGGAATGAGTTTTGAGTGTGCCTAGATTTTCCTGTGGGGTATGTAAATATACATCAAATACATGTATATCATGAGCTGCACTTCCCTTAAAGCACTCAGTGGTTTTTGTAGTAGAACCAGTTTTCTGTGTCCATCTGCAGCTGCACTATGTGGCAGAGCAGCAAAGACAGGCCACCAATGGATCAGAATCTCTTTTAAGGACAGATGTCACTTTGTTTGGCAGTAATTTGCAGAATCCCATCAAGGCATCACCCAGGCTCAACAAGCAGAGCCTGCCACGAGGGCAGCACTCTCATTTCCCTTTTCATTGTGTGCTCTGTCCGGAGGCTTGGAGCTGGGGAAGAGCAGCCCTACAGCCTTGCAGGGTCAAATAAGAGAAGCACATGAGGTCTGAGGCTGCTCTCTGAAGTATTCTAGCCCAGACAGGTGAGTCCTGACTTCCATCCTGGCGCACTCCAGTCTGCCATGCCCTCTCTTCCTCCCAGAACTGTGGAAATCAATAACACTGATGCAGAAGGTCGCCTGATCCTGGCTGATGGAGTCGCTTACGCCTGCAAAGACCTTGGAGCTGATATCATTCTGGATATGGCCACCCTTACTGGAGC
The DNA here is from genome assembly GCA_013397195.1 of Hylia prasina. Taxonomy (NCBI): domain Eukaryota; kingdom Metazoa; phylum Chordata; class Aves; order Passeriformes; family Sylviidae; genus Hylia; species Hylia prasina. The sequence goes on from VYXD01006479.1 coordinate 97,617, forward strand.
TCAGGTACAACATTTTACAGTTAGAACTCAGATTCTCTTCGGTTCTTTATGCAACTTTTTTGCTTTTGTATACTTAAATTAAAAGGGGTGTTCTGATGACATCAGCAACTGATGTAAGTGGGCCAGTACTTCATGTTTGCAATTCAATTTATAATTACCAGGACTGATTTGTTAATAGTGATCAGGATTTTCTTGTCCATGAAATGGGTTCCATTTCAGGTCATACACAGAGTGGCACAAGGGTACAAATTTAACACCATTATTTTCTAGCACCTGTTCCTGTTTTATGCAAGGTTATATTGATGAGCAGTGGTGGAAGGTGACTTCTTCCTGATTTTGTCCTTTACCTCACCAGGGAATTGCTACAGGAAAATACCATGCTGCTGTCCTTACCAATAATGAAGAGTGGGAAAAGGCTTGTGTTAAAGCTGGCAGGAACTGTGGAGACTTGGTCCATCCTCTGGTGTACTGCCCTGAGCTCCACTTCAGTGAATTTACCTCTGCTGTAGCTGATATGAAGAACTCTGTAGCAGTAAGATTTATTTTTTCTTTTTAATATCTCTACTACATAAAAACGTGTGTTTTCTAGACAATGAGCTGGCCTGCTGAAAGCTCTTCATGGGGGCACCTTTTAGAAATGGCCCATATTGTCCTGATCTTCAGGGTCTTTCACATGGGGCTCTGAAGGCTGTCTTAAGTGTTTTAAATTTAAACAGGGTGACCTGCTGCAAAGGTGTCTTTGGGCTGCTTGCCTTTAAACATGGCCCTAAATGAATGCTGATTTCCTGGATGGAGACCTTTTAGGAAATCAAGAATGGGCACTCCTCAGATCATACATCACCACCAGGGAAAGTAGCTGGGAGTGCAGAAACCAGGAAACTGAGGACAAAATTGCTGCAGCTGCTTCTGCTGCATTTGAGAGTTGCAGTGAGGTTCCAAAAGCACTGCAGACAGGAGTGTGGGCAGAAGAGGAATTGAGCAGGGCCTGCACTGCTGCTAGGGACTAAGTGAAGGATTTACAGTAGGGTTGGTTTGTAAGACTCTTTTAGGGCCATTCATTAGGCTTTGAACAGATCTGTGTAACTGTCTTTCCTCTAGGCACAATGAACCATTGACTATTTTCTTTGCTCCCGAGACCAACTCTGCTTTTATTAACAAACAAATTTTTATTTGCTCAACACATTTATTTTTGTTGCTCCCACAGGACCGAGACAACACCCCAAGCTCCTGTGCTGGGCTCTTCATTGCCTCCCACATCGGCTTCGACTGGCCTGGGGTGTGGGTGCACATCGACATCGCTGCTCCCGTGCACGCCGTGAGTGTTCCTGCCCCTCCCCGGGCACACAGGCTGGGGAAACACACCTTCCTCTGCCTGCAGGAGCTCTGGGGTGTGTCCATCTCATTCAGGGTGACAGAAATAGAAATTTTTCCTTTAGAAAAGCACCGACTCGTCTCTGTTGCGAGTTTCTTGGTTTGGTAGTTTCATCTGTTCATAGTTTTCATTTTGGTTTTACAATATTCTAGCAGCCACTTTAATCAGTGACATCTTTGTCATTGTGAGCATTGACAACTTGCCTGGTCTCTTTTCATGGCAGTAATCCCAGCCTTCCATTTTCAACCACGTTGTTTTAAGATGATTGACCAGAATTGATCATCCTTCCAAAAATACGTTCCCTCTTGGAGATTTTCTCTTCTCCCTTTGGTGGAATTTGTGTATATTCTTTTCTTTTTCCTAAAAACCAAGCCAATTCCCTCCACTTGCTTCTTTTTTTTTAAAAAACCCAATTTTTTCCACTCCTATTCCAACTCTGTGCTTGGGCTGGGTGGGAGATCCCTGCCCTAAGCAACGCTGGCCTCCCTCCACCCACAAGTCAGTGGGAGCTCTGTTCTCCTGTGCTGGTTTAATCCAGCTGGGACAGATTCCAGTGGCAGTGGGGATTCAGCAGCACAGAGCAGGGGTTGGCTCTTGCTGCTGACCACCACAGCTCTCGTTGCATGAGCAGCCAAATCAAAACTTACCCAAATCCTCCCCGTGTGAACTGAGCGGTTTTGGTTCTGTTCTAGGGTGAGCGAGCTACTGGCTATGGCGTGGCTTTGTTGCTGTCCCTGTTTGGAGGGGCCTCTGAAGACCCTTTGCTAAACCTGGTGTCTCCCCTGGGGTGCAATGGGGACTCTCCCCCTGAAGAGATGGAGAGGGACTCCAAGAGACGGCGCCTGGTTTGACCCCAGCCCTGCAGGGGTGTGGGGTTACCTCACTTTGCACTGATCCTTTCTCAAGCAATGAAATGTCACACGTCAGAAGTCGCCATCCTTCTTTTTTTTTTACTATCATGATAAGATGTATTACTTGTTTTCTGATAAAAACAGCCTGATGTATTGTTTAGTTGTTTTTTTGGGTTTGTTTGTTTTTTAAATTATTGGTGCACACAGTTGCTGAACAATATCAGTGGTGCAGAGTCCAGGCTCAACTACCTATATCAGGAAGAGGCCACGTCCTCCTTTGAGCTCCTCACAAAACCTAACTAAGTGCATTAATGCATGAGAAGCTCCCTCTAGTCTGAAGAAGCAACTGCAGCTATTGCTTACAAAGCCTTCTGAACTACTTATTATATGTGAGGTTTTATCAGACATTTCTGCAGGCCCCACTACATCTCAGAACACAGGTCAAGGGAAAAAACTCTGTAGACTTGGCTTATTCAGAGACAATTTAGCTTAGCAGCAAAGGAGATGTGATGAGAAAAGGCCTATAGTTTTAATAAGGTGCTGTTCCCGCATGTTTTAATGTTCTTCTGACCAGTAAAATCAGCAAGAAGGGTTCAGAACATATCTCTATGTAATTGTTTCACATACAAATTACAGAATGTATTCATGTTAAATGAGGAAAACAATAGAGGGACTGTGATTGAGTAAAATCGGTTTACAAAGCAGAGTGGCTTCTTGCCACTTAATAAATTTATTATTATTAAAGAAGCTTACATATCCCATGTGGTGTTTTGTGGTGTTATTTACATTTCTGAGAACACTGAGTGCTCCAAAACTTTGTGTACAACATCATTGCCCTGTTCACATTCCTTTTCCCAGCACTCAGAGCTGAGAGAGGAACAGCTTGCAGCGAGTGCTTTGGGGCAGTTCTGCAGAACTTTCTGATTCACTTCATTTGATGCAGCAGCAGTCGGGGATGCTCAGTGTGAGTTTCTGCACGGGCCACAGGGATCCTCCAGGCACTGGTTTGGCTGGGACACCCACGGGAAGTGACTGGTCCCAGTGATGTCATGGCAGTGACAGGGCTGGGAACAGAGAGCCCAAGTCCCTGTCTGGGGCTCCAGCATCAGCCTTTGGAAGCATTTCCTGGCTCCAGCAGCGTCAGTGGTGAGAAATCCCCCAGCACCCCCGTGGCTGCTGTGCAGATCAAGTCAAGCTGAGCTCTGAGGGATTGTCCCTTTCCCTGTTGAGGGGATCTGTGGAGAGCTGGTGTTGGTTTTAGCTGGAGTTCCAGCACTGAGGGACACCAAGAGTCTTTTTGATTAAAGACTTCTTGGAAAGTGTAGTGCAGAAGGGAGAAGGAATGTGTTTCATTCTGATTGTGTGGCCCCATTTGATAGACAAAATGTAACTTTAAAAAAGAGCACGTAAGCCCAGAATTTCATTACTTCCTGTATTTGTTTCTCCCTTGCTGTTCTGGCTCCCTGGTCCACTTGAGTTTTAAGAAATCTGTATCTGAATGAGTTCTGCCTTTGGTCATTCTTCACACTTGGTTAAATCACTACCTGGTACCAAAAACTGCTGTGGGAAATGTGTTGATGAAGTTATTTTTATTACAGGCTCAGAATTGAAGCAAATAGCAACATGTTCTAATTTCAGTGCTCTGAGATCATCTTCAATCTCCATTTTGTAGAAGTATTCTTCAAATTAATCAATTTTAATTTTGAAATGTAGTGTTTTGCCAGATTTTTACATAAAAAGCCTGTGGCTTTGTGGCACAAGGCTCAAGTCTGGTGTTATTCACTGAATGATAACAGAGAACTTTGATTTTGATGGCTGATTATCATATTCTTCAATTTTGCTGTGTCTCAGGGCATATAATTCTGCTGGATTTAATTTGGAAGGCACTTAATAGAAGCCATTTGTAAAACTAAGTACCTCATATTAAAAAAATCTATTAAGAAAAACCTGAAAAGCAAATGAGATGTTTGGGAAGTCAAAACCTGAAAACCAGCTGAAGTTTGCTAAAGAACAGTAGAATAAATGAATTCAACACCTAACAATAAAAAAGTCTGACACTTCCTCTGTATCAGAGATACAAATAAAAATCAAGGCTCCTTCTTTCAAATCTGTAATAAAATCCCTTGCTATTCCTCATGTACATTATTATTGCCTTCTGTTTTGATAAAAGGTCTGTTCTCCAGAGCAGCTTTGGACCTACACAAGGCAGTGATTTGTGAGCTGTATGTGCCAAACAAATGATTCTCCTTCCTCTGCGTTTCACAGAGCTTGTACTGGGATCATTCTCATTAAGCTCACAATGTTCCTTAACCTCTAATGAGTGGAATTTCAGTTCCTTTAGTTTACTCACCTGTTTCTGGGTGCTGGGCAATTTTAACTCCTTTTTTTTGCCCTGAAGGATCCTGGTGTGAGACCAGGATTCTTCCCCCTTTTGAAGCAATTTTCAAAAGGGGAGATCCCAAAACTGCCTTACACATAGCAAATACATAGAAATTAATATGCGGGGTCATTACCAAAATAAAAAATAAGCCCACATTGAGCAGCAGAGCTGGAATTTGTCCCTGCAGCTGCCAATCCCTGGGGTGAGCAGTTCCAGAAGCCACCCTGACCACGTGTCCCAGCGTCCCTGACACACAAAGCTCCCCGTGACAGAGCAGCAGTTATTTACAGGAAACACTTCCAGACACCAGAGCTTTGACCTCTGGGTTTAGGGCTGCACTTGCAGTGTATTCTGGCACCACTTAAGCAACTTTAAACACAAACACTCCCACGCTGGGCAGGGAGCACCTGCAGAGCTTTGCAAAACCCACTGGGCCCTCCTCGCTGTGGGGAGCCCTGACCAGCCTTTCAAAGGTACTGAGGTGTCAGAGTGACTTGGGGACCCCCCGACTCCGGGTTCCCAGATGTCCTCCCCCTCCTCAGCTGCCTCCTGAGCAAGCACAGGAGCCAAAGCAGGGTCACAGAGCCAGGGAAGTGCCTCTTTGTCTTGTTTTGTAGGTCTTAGAGCTTAAATTTCTGCAGCTGTGAGCCCAGGGTTTTATAAGAGGTTGGCAACCAGGAGCTGATGCACCTCTTCAGATCTCCTCATTTCCTCCTTGGGGCTGTGCTGCTGTTACCAGATGGCCCAGTGGAAGCTGACACAGGCAGCAGGTGAGTTAAGAAGTGTCTCTGCCGTGGTTCAGACCATCCTTGCTCTTTACTTTGTGACAGCAACATCCTCTGGGCAGCAGCTTGCTGTGAGACGCGTGGCAGACGAGGCTGATCTGCTGGTTGAAGTGAAGTGGTGCTCAGGGAAAAACCCGTCTGTGATGTGTTCAGCTTGTGAACCTTACTGCAGGAAAGGCCTTTTCTGGCTTTGTTGTGTTTTGCCTGGAGGAAATTTAGCCAGCAGTGTGTTTTATCCCGTTTTGGCACTGCCCAGTCCTGTCTGAACTGGGAACTGCCAACAGACACATCACCAGAGTTTTACCTGGTGCTCCAGAAAAATGGATTTGAGCAAAGCAATATTTAGGAATTCACTTCTTCTGGGCAGTTCTGACCATGGGAAGGTGCAGTAGAGATTTAGGCTCCCTTTGGGCGCACTGGACTTTACCTGGGTGTGCAGACATCAACACCCCCTGCTCTCCCGGGGACCGGTGTGAGAGGGAGGCGCAGAAATCCATCCTCTGTAACGTGGACAAACTTTTGGACCAAGTAGTTTTTTGGAAAACAGTCTTTGGGACATCAAGACAAGCCCCTGTGTTCCAGGGTTGTTCCAGGTGAGTCAGGGCATGTTTTATTTTCTAGTTACCTGTGCACAAAGCTGCTACTAACCACGTTTGCTGAAAAAGCATCCATGCAGGCAAGGGGCCCTTTTGTATTACACTGCACTGACCCTGAAGCTGCACAAAGGCACACTAGGCAATTAAATTGATTTTTCTCCATTTGCATGTGTAAGGGTTGGAATTAGTACATCTCCCTCCTCCACCCCCATTGTGGTTTGTGTCTTGGAAATTCTGTTGCCTTGGTATGTGATGTCTTCTGGGCTCTGGATGGGAAAGCAATAGTTTTCCAAAACTGCTGTGCAGGGATTTTTATTTTTCCCTTTCATGTTTTCTTTCAAACACTTCTCTTACACAAAACCCACAGAGAGAGTTCCAGGCAGCGTCCACCCATATGAAACCAGACATTTTTTTCCATAATCTTTTTATAGATTTGATAATATTTAACTCGGCGTGTATTAAAAATGTATGGAGTACATAAAATTCATTATAAATGTCACCAAACGGGCCAATGGCTTTTTAATATCACTGCCACAGGACTGTATTTTAACCTATTTCCTGTCTGGATCCATTCCAGTGGCAATTCCAGGAGGGGAATATATTTAGTCTATATTTACTTAGTCTGTTTAACTTTCAGTTAGTGTCTTTGGCTGATCCCGTGGCCGTGCTATTTTGGGATGATTTATACAATATTTACATTAAATTCTGCTAATATTTCCTTGCCTCTTGAAGTCGGATTACACTATTTACATCTCAAAGGCCCAAGTTGGAGGAATAAGCAGCTGCTCCAGGCACCAGAGAGAATTTAGTGTAGGGGAGGCTGCCAGCAATGAGACCATGAGTCTGAAATACTTGTGGAGGAATTATTTAGGATTGGACCAGTCCTCCATGAAAGAAGGGGGAATCATGGAATGGTTTGGGTTGGAAGGGACTTTAAAGACTGTCTAGTTCCAAACCTCCTGCCATGGGCTTCCACTATCCCAGGCTGTTCCCTGGCCTTGGACACTCCCAGGGATGGGGCAGCCAGAGCTGTTCTGGGAACCACATCCAGGCATGAGGTGGTTCCTCTCCTAGGGAAGAATTTCTTCCCAATATCTAACCAAATCTGCCCTTTTTCAACTTGGAGCCATTTCCCCTTGCCCTGTCACTACACACTCTGTCCCAATTCCCTCTCCAGCTCTCTTGGAACCCCTTTGGGCACTGGAAGAGGCTCTTAGATCTCTCTGGAGCCTTTTCTTCTCCTGGCTGAACAACCCCAGCTCATTTTTCAGCCTGTCCTCACAGGAGAGGAGCTCCAGCCCTCTGAGCATCCTTATGGCCTCCTCTGGACTTGCTCAAGCCTTTTACAAAGCTGAGAGAAACCTTCAAATCAGAGTTTGGATGCTGAGGTCATATCCCTTGATGAGGGGAAAAAAAAAAAAAAAAAAAAAGGTAAATTTTGGATTTATAACAAAAATTAAGACAAAATAGATTCAACATCACTTAATTTAGCTGCAATCATGTACCACAGTTGGAGGGGAAATCTGCATAAATGGAAATTTACCTTCAGGATTGACCTGTGCAGTAACAAAGCAGCAACTGGATGAGATCAAAGTGCACAGAGCCAACCACTCTCCATCCCAACAATATTTGGCAGAACAAATGATTCTCCTGCATTGAAGGCACAATGTAATTTAGTGGTCCAGGGAAAAAATCCAAACTGTGAAAATATTTGACAGCTACTGGTATCTAGAGGGGAGGAAGAAACCAAATTAGCTGGCATTTTGGTCTATAATTATTCTCAGAGGAATCTACAGATTTTTAAGTATAGGGGATAGTTCCAACAGACATTCTTAATGGCTTGAAAGTCTGGAAGCAAATACTGCTTTGCAAGCCAGTGAAACTTTAGGATTAATAAATATTTTTTTTTCTTTTTACTCAATTTAGTTCTCATTTTCAAGTCCATGAATTGTCCACAGTTCATGAACAAAATGTTTCAAGTCTTATATCCTTGCTAATCCACTCTAACATTGGACTGAAGGACATTCATTGTACTTCAAAAATGTCTCATTTGGAAAGTTACTCACTTCAATACTAAGAAAAACTTCATCAGTAGTAAGAAAAACGTACCTGTGGATAAATAATCCATCATCCAGAAGGATTTTGTTGGCCTTGGAACCAATAAAATGACATACAAAAAAAGAATAATGGGCAGAGCGAGAATTGAAGCAGAAATTCCTGTGATTCAGAATGACCATGAAATAGAAAGTCTTTCTGTCTTGGACACCACAAAGCAAAGCACAAGGCAGACAGATAAAACACCTCTGACTCCTCCACTTCATTTTCATGAAATATCCTGAACCACAGGGGTGGGAGTTAAAAAAAAAAAAAGAGTTCAAATGAATCATTTCTGTTTTCTAGGAACAAGGGGTTGAGATTGCTAAAGAGCATTTTTAACTCAGATGAATAAATAAATCAGAGCAGGATATGGGATAATGGAACTTTTAACCACTGCAGGTGTGAGGTGGCAACAGAATATTAACCAAGTCTTTCCTAAAAGCTTTTGCTGGCTCAGTCACGGATAATCCCAGTCTGGGATACTTGGGCTGATTTATGGGCACTAAAAGGATGATGTGAGCTAAATCACCTGAATTGCACCCATTCCATAACCCCTCTGAATTACCAGGGTGTGTTTACCCTTACCCCTCACTCAGGGCACCAAACTGTTGCCAGATCACTTTGTCAGGAGTTGAATTTTCCCTAAAAGGCCACAGAGATGATGTGCAGTGTGAAAAGGAGCATCAGTCCCTGAGTGTGACACAAGGACAAGACCAGAGACCAACCCTCTGCCAGGGCAGCTGTGCCCATTTAGGACAACTGACACCACCTTTTTAGACCACACAAGATTCAGATCCTTAAAAACCTAAGAACTATTAAGTATTTTTATATTTAATAATTTTATAGGGTTTTTTTTCACCCGCTCACGTGCATATTGTGACAGATAGGTTGGCTTTGGGGTTTTTATCGCCTGTTCAGAAACAGATCACTGGGCAGTGATCATAATGAGAACTTCATTTGATCTCCTGCCTGCCTCTTCACTCCTGGCCTGATGGGGAAGGGATGGGATCTGCCACCGGTGGATGATTCTTCAGGCTGAGACACAGAGCAGGGGGAGCAGGTGAGGGGTCCCTCCCTGGCTTCTCCCCCTTGATGCTGCCTTTGGTTCCCATCTTCTCTGCTGCTTCAGCTCCACTTAATTTGCAGCACTGTGATGAAAATGGGTTTGAACATCTCTGAGCCTGTCAGAAGAGAAAAATTAATGAACAATGATCACTTTGGGCACAGGTAACAGAAGGTTCTTGCCCAGTGGTAAATATTTCACCTGTGCTTTCCTGTGTGCCTGGGTCCTCCTCCTCATGCTCAGCATCAAAGAAGGGTAACCACCAGTTCAAACCACTAAAACAATCTAAAAATCAGTGGAGTCCAGAGTCTTGTGGATGATTTAGAAAGACAAAATCTGAGGGAACTGTGCCTGTAAATGCTGTGTGTGCTGGTCTCAGTGCAAGTTTAGATTTTTAGCACCAGTTTACCATAGCATAATGGAACACAAGTTCATGTCTTTAGTCCCTTTATTAGTGTTTTAAATGTGATGTTCATATAGTTGAAGGTAGTTATTGAGCTCTAAGTAGGAACATCTGGAAGAAAATATTTTTCCATGTACATTGAAGTGTGCTGGGCAACAGCAGTGTTTGGGAGGGACAGAGTGGAAAATTGTACATGTCTGGCTAAAATACACTCAGTCCCTTTTTGGGCAAGGGCAGCTCAAGGTGCAGCTCCTGGAGGGCAGAGAGTTTCATTCCACAGGCCCTGGCTGCCTGTGGGGACACACCTCCATCCTGCTGGGTGTTCCCACCTCCCCACATCATCCCCTGCTGGAAATGGTTCCTTGGCTTTTCCCTGCCCCCAGCTGTGGCTCAGCCAGGGCTGCCACCAGCTCCTTTTGCTGTCATTTTTCTGCACAGGGACACAAAGTGATGCTGCTGCTTCACCTGCATCTGGGACATGCTGCTCTTCCTTGTGGGCTTTTGGTTTGCTTCATATTCACACATTTCTTCTGTCTTATTTTGATTAGCTTCATCCAAGTGGTTGAAAACAAAGTTAAGGCAATGACTACTCTAAATTAGGTGTGCACTTTATCTGAACTCAGCGTCTTACAAACACTGTCCTCGTGACATAAACCTGTAACTTCAGTGATACAGAAATCACCAGAAAACTCAGATTTGATTTAGAAAATACTTAATGAAAATTAATGAGAAATGGGGTTTTTTTAGTCTAAACTTTTTTTCAACTAGTCACATACTTCTACTTTATTCTATTGTATTTTTTTTTTAATTTCCTGTCAAACCAGCCCCAACGAATAAATCCAGATTGCAAATTGGGAAATATTTTTCCTGAAGACGTAAGGTTAAACCAAAGCCAAGGAGACACTGGCTGTAGCCCTGGCGTTTAAAACACCAGCCATTTGTTTGTTACAGGTTTCCACACTCACATACCACTTTATTTTCCATCTGGCTATTGCATTTTTTCTCCTAAGACTGACTATCCCACCAACGTTCACCTCCCTGAATCATCCTTCACAAGAAATTTCACAGCACTTCACCACTTTTCCCATCTGTCTGAAATCCTTCCATGATGGCAAAATGGCAAAATAGCAAAATTCCCTTTGTCTCCAGCAGACTCAGCACAGGGCAAGCCCACAAATCCAACCCAAAGCCCTTTGTATGAATATCAGAAGGGATGAGGACGGTTCTTAACGTGTTTTTTGTTGGATACCACTTTGACATATGAGATGTAAAGGCTGTGAGAGCAGGAGACTTTAATCTCTTTGGCCAGCAGGAACTGAGCCTTTTAAAATTGCCCCCCTCCTAGAACACATGTAAGCTTGCAAGTCAGGAAATAATAGAGAGACAATTATTCATCCGAGTATTAATACTTCTTCTGATATTATTGTTTTTATTTTTGTGGAGCACAGCTTACTTTGGACCTGGCCAGGCTTTGGAAGCTCTCCATCCCCAGATCTGATATCCAAAACAGGAAGCGGATTTGACAGGCACATGCAACACTATAGGCAAACACAAAGCACCACCGTAAAGGGCTGGCTCTGCCCCAGCTTTGTATGTGATGTTGAAACATTTGGTGTTCTGCTTAAGGTTTCTGCCAGGAAACATCTGTGAGATTCTGCTGCAGATAACACAAAACGTTTGATCAATCCCTGTTCACCTAGAGAGGCACTGGGAAAGGCTTCAGTGCAGAATCAAAATGTGCCCTGAGTTGGGGTAGCCTGGGTGACCTGAGGCTGGCAGGGCTCTTTGCATCCCCTTGCTGGAGGTCCTCTCACCGTTTCCTTCATCCATCTCCTCTCCACAGGCTGTCACGAATATCCAAACAGGATTTTTGTTTTAGAGAACCTTTTACAGCCTGTGCATCCCATGCAGGGTAATGGATTATTTAGCCTACTGAGTGAAGCAGAAGTCATGGAAATGATTTCTGGCCAACTGGCAAATACATTCCAGCTCTCTTTAATAGAGAAAGCCAAACAAAAATAGAAGGATGAAAGTTAATGCAAAAGAAAAACCCCCAAACCACTCAGTGCAAACCCTGCTCTCACCAAAAGGCTTTTCTTCTCCTGGTGAACACCACAGCCTGATGCACAGCAGAGCTTGGTAGTGCTTGGCCCTGCTGTGACATTGCTCCAGCAACCTCTCAGTGATTAAAAGAGGGCTCCTACCTCGAGGCAGAGTCAAACAGCCCTGCTGCTCCTGGAGGCCTCAGCACCAGCCTGGGGATCAGCAGAAGTTCAGGCTGCCACAGTGGTGCAAATGAAACTGCAGCTCACAAAACCTTTCTTCTTTCTTTTCCCCAACAAAATCCAATAGAGAAGTGACAGTTTTTCCTCCCTCTGAAAATCTAATGGAGCCCTCTTGGTCTGGTTTCCTTGCTTCCCTGGTGCTGAGCCACACAGGACCAAAAGAGCAGGGTGTATTTATTCCAAATGCCACCAGGCTGCCACTGAAGCTGAGAACTGACAGTGTGGCAGCACAGAAATATCTGCAGTATTTAACTAATGCTCCCTTAAGCAGCAGGCCAAGGATTTCCAAAAGAAGATGATGTGGTTTGTTCTCTAATAAGAAGACAACAAATCTGTTGGGTGTGATGCTCTCACCATACTGATTTGACACCTTTTCTATAATTATCCCCATGTGTGGCTGCAAACGCCCCTGTGTAGGTGACTTATCTCTCCTTAAACATTGTCACTTAGCAACTGAGGTCGAAAAGGCAGAGATTGGTGTCCTGAACAGCAGTTGCTGCTCCTGAACACATGTAATGTGCTCTACCTTCCATGGCATCACTTGTCTTTCTCAAATACTTGAAACAGCAATCAGTGAAAGCTGAACAACTGGTAAAAACAAAGGAACGTTCATGGCAGCAGAAACTTCTGCTTCAGGAGCCAGGTATGGCCCTTGCAACACTCTGTGTTGCTCCCAGATAGGCTGGAAGGTGTGTGAACCCTTTCCATCTCTATTCCATGTGCTGTTTTGTGATACCCAAAAGCCTGTTCCCATCCCAGCACCAAAGCAAAGCACAGCTGTGGGGTTTGCAAGAGCACACGTGGAGCTTCTCAGCCAAGCTGGGTACCTGTGTCTGTGCCCATCCCCTGTCATTTTTGGGAGAGATTCTTGTTTATCTTATGTCTCTCAAACACAAGTTGCCTTAGCAACAGTCAGACTGTGAATGCATAGAGGAGCTGCAATTAAATCACATTTGCACCTTATTTTTCCCACAGAAATTGTAGAGGTACACAAGCAACACCTCTCCTGGTGTGGTATTGAGAGAGATTTAGAACATTACACGAGTCAGAAAGGCAGCATAGTTTGGAGAGGATGTCCATGCCATAGCTTTTACACGTGTAAATCAGGAGTTCAGGCTGCAAAGGCTTTGAGGGCAGGAGTTGCTTTGTGTGGGCATTGCACAGCACATTGTGAGGTCTGAGCACTATCAGAAAATGGAGGTGAAGTCTAATTGCTGCACTTTTCTTCAGTATCAGCAAATGGCTCTTTTCCCCAACAGTTAATTAAGTCAGCATAGGAAACAGAAAGTTTCCCTTGGCTATAAAGAACCCTCCCCTCTGGATTCCACGTCCCGCGCTGAAGTGCCGTGGACAAACCAACTGACAAGTGTTCCCAACACCAGTGCTCTCCTGTGCAGCCTCCACTCACTGCTCCAGGCTCTCCTAAAAAGCCAAATTCTTGAGCTATGATAAACTCGTAGGGCTGAGACAAGCTCCCAGGATTTAATAACAAGAGCTGGGCGTTGCATGTGGCCTTCCCTCAAAGGCTGACAGGGAACACATCAAACTGCAGGGATTTCATGAGTGCCTTTGCCAAGTAATTCTGGTTTGTCCCTCACATCATTCCTCACATGTTTCAGGTTGAGGGAGAGTACAGTGCAGCACCAGAATGAAAACACAGTTTTACTTTTCTGTGAGAGGCTGGCTCACCTTAGTCGGGAACGAGAAAACGTGGAATTCCTCTCTTTGTGCCAAGAAGCAAACTGGGCAGTCACTGTGGTCTGAAGCCAAAGCTGATGAGAACTGATTGTGTGATTGGAGGGAAGAGTTCCTCTGGGGAGGTATTTAGCCCTGCAAAGAAACTTGGGACAAGCAGGATGTTCCCGTAAGCAGGAAGGAATGGGGAACTACGCAAGGCATGAACGCCTCTGGTCACGAGCCATCAAATGGGACGAGGAGAGAGGAAACAAGGTGCATTGTCTGGGATGCTGGAGCTCTGAAATAGGATCTGACCTTACTGAGGACGATGATGGCATTAAAAGAAATCCCACATTTGTTTGGCAATGCTGTTGATACTGGGAAGGAGGTATTTGAATTCAGAGCCATCTCTCCATCTTTCCTCTGCTGTGCCTCTGTGGGACAGCCTTGAGCATGAACTTGACTTCTGTGCTGCTTAGTTTTGATTGTGACTGTAGCATTTTATCTCTTCATGAAAACTGTTGTAATCAGTGCGTCCTAGACCCTTTCCCTGCATTTGAAGGCAAACTGGGAATGTGGATTGTTGGTGCATTTTGAGGGGGAAATGCTCTGATAATAAGAGGTGAAAGGTTTGGAGGTAGCAAGAGGTTGATATGAATTCAAATAAAATCTATTAACAAGAAGCTTTGGGTAAACTTTGACTTTCAGATAATGAGACAGGGATTAGTTTGGTTTTTTTTGAAGTACAGAGAAGCACATTTTCCTGATTTCTGCCCCAAATGTAAAACATCTTTTATTGAAATCAGACAGGTTATTGCATAACCAATGAAAGTAGAATTGAGTTAATAACCTTTGATGAACAAAATCTCTATTTTAAATTAATCAATGGCACATGGAAAAACCCTGAAATACTGATTTTGTTTCTTCAGACACAAAACTGACCAAATGCCAGTTTAATAGAAGAAGAACTGGCCTGTTTTGTAAGCCAACAATTTTTCGTTGCCAATTTATTCCCTCAAGGTGTGGGGCTGTAAAATTTGGATTGTTAATGGGGTGGAGAAGCACAGATTTCAGCTACCTCTTCGTTGCAGTATTGCCAGGCTAATAATGCAGTTACAGGGTGATGCTTTCAATGAGGGGTAAGTTGTGCCAAAAAAAAAGCCCCACTCATAAATTAGGTCATGTATTCATATTGTCCAATTGTTTCATGTACCAAGTTTATTGAGTATTTTCTTTAAGGGTAAAGAATAAGCAAGGGTATATTGTACAGACTATTCTTCAAAACAAGTTTCCAAAAATAATAAACACAGGAAAGCAAGTTCATATCAGTTATTAAAAACTCAGCTAATAGAATTTAGAGTAAGTAAAGTAAAATATTATTTTTGTAATAGAAGAGTGAAAAATATGATCCTTTTTTTCAAGAGAGCTTTCCATGCTAAATTGCACTTATGTACAAGAGCTGTAAGAATGCTACAGTTTCTGCAGGATAAATGAAGTTATATATGACAGACTGCAATTCAAACCATGCATATTTTATGAGTAAGGAAAGGCCATTTATGAAAACAGAAATCCAGCTGCTGGTGAGGGTACAAGGAGTGTCCCTGTGCCAACAGCAATTGTTCTCATTGCTTCAGAAAGGGGGAACAAGCTCACAGGGAGCTGTTCCTGTTTCCCTGCCCTTCAGTTCTCAGATGGAAAGCACAAACTGTGTCCATCGATTGCTTTGCAGGTACATTTACTGTATACATTTCCAATCATCAAACCAACGGCTGGGATTTGCTTTCTATCCAATAATCCTCATTTTCTCTGAAATGGGAACTATTGATCCCTTATGTTTCACTTTAATCCAGACTCTTTATTGCTGAACAAGTACTTTGAAATGTGGCTGTAGGATCACTTTCTAAATTAGAGTTTCTCTGCATGGTTTCTTTCCTGATACAAGTAACTAGTCAGAGCAGAAGTGTTCTTCATATTGAAAACAAACAAAAAACACCCTGATTTTTTTTTTATTAATGCTCAAAAGTCTAGTTCTTGAGTTTAAGATGAATGCAGAGTCTCTATGCATTGTATCCTTAAATGCTTAATAGGACGAGTGAAGAGACTTTAAGGAACATTCTAAATAGCAACCCAAGCAGCACAGAGGCCTGCATGATCCAACTAAATGAACTCAAATGCTTTTGAGGAATAGCTACAGTGTTAAATATTCCAGATTTCCACCCATTCATCCTGTACAAAGCCAGCTCAGAGCAAACTAGGCTGGAGACTGGGGACAGTAGAGGTACAACAGCACAAGACTTCTGGTTTATATCCTTAATAATACTCAGGACAGGATTAACTAGCAGGGCAGAACACAAGTGGATTTAGTAATATTGGTAATGTTGCCTTACTCAGCAAATCCTCTTTCTGTCATATTAATTATTTACTGAAGCCATTTGCTACTTAAACTGTGAAAGCTGAAATGCATCTGTGATTTCTCATTTTAATCTTTGGCTGAGGATTTTGTAGTAGATAATCCAGCAGAGTGTGTACGGCGGGTCTGTGATTTCTGTTGACAAACATATCTGTGAACAAACTTTGCAGCTCTGAAAACACAGAGCCCTTTAGGATTATTTGCCAAAAAAGCAATTACAAACTGTTTGGAGCCTAGTACTTGTGTGCAGTCTCCTTTTATGTTATTGTTGGCTTTAAAGGGAATTAATCAGAGGGTGAAGCAGAGCTCCCATCCACAGTTCAGTCGGAATGCTGGAATATGTTTGCACCCCTCAGCACACGAAGGGAAAGGTTCAGTTGAAGCAATGCAGGTGGTCAGACCATGCCCTGGATCACACCAATTCCCAGGGCTTCCCCAGCCCTGGCAGCTGCCTGCTGCTCCCACACAGGAGTGGGAATTAGTCCAGAGACTGTGCCTTAATTACAGTCTGTCCAAAGAGAGTTTGTCTCTGTGGAGTGTCAGTGCTGCAGAGTCCTCCTGAAGTCCCAGTGTGAGTGAGGCAGCTAAGGACTGACACTCTGCAGGTTCCACACACTCATTTTCTGTTCTCTGTTTCCCCATTCCAGCTCCAGGCTATTGCTGCTCTCAGTGGAATTTAATTTAGTCCATGTGAAGGCTGAGTGATGGTCAATTTTGCATTCTGCACCTAAAATCTTGTTGGAAAGGCCTCAGACTGGCTGGTGCTGGCTGTAGGAAGAACTATTTCATAATGGGAGCACAGAGGTCCTCAGCAAAAATTAATAAAGCTCATCAAAACTTCCTTTGCTGCCCAGCCAAAAACACTCCTCGAGACATGGAAAAGCACATTATTAAATGAAGAGAAACCAAAGTATCTTGTATCATGTCAGCAAAGGTGTCTTTTTTGCCACATGGAACTGTTTCTTATCATGAAAAGACTTCATTGCCTTCATTGTTCCATCCTCTTGTAATTTTTTTCAGTAGTAATAACAGCAAGGGGAATCATGAATGCTTTGCACTTCCAGGAGGGCTCTATGACTTGAGAGGCTTCAAGGTGTTTTTTCCTTGGCACTGCTGTTCTTTCACTTGAGCCTTTCCATTTGGTTCAGTGGAGGCTGCAGGTCAGCACAGAAGGACCCTCCTGGGTGAAGGGCAGGTATCTGTCTGTCTGTCTGTCTGTCCTAACACAAGCCTTTTCCTTGGACACTCCAGCCTGATGTGTTTGGGCTCTGTCGGGGCAGAGAGTTAATCCTTACTCTACAGAAACCATTGGGAAGTTGAAAAATGTGACAGTGACAGCAAAACACAGCACACGAGGAGGATGAGAAGGAACATTGTATTTGGTGAGGGGTTTTTTCTGTTGTTGCAGCAGAAGACAAAAGGTGATATATTCCTGATCACTCCCTTCTGTGCCTGCACCCGAGCATGAAGCATTAGCAAGGAGGAAGAAAAGGCCTGGATTGATGAGACACCAGATGTGTGAAAGCATGGAATGAAAGGACAGCCAAAACGGCGAGAAGGAAAGGAAGCACTGTCGTTCTTTTTTTCACTTTTAATGAGGCTGGTGTCAATACTCTGGGGCCTCATTAGCAGCTTGCAGACGGCACTGAAGCTGCCCATCTCCAAGCAGCAGCTCTGCCTTTGTTCTTGGTGGACACTCGGAGGGATGTGCCACCGCAGGGCCAGGCACAGCCAGCCCGTGGCACTGGTGACATCTAGAGGACTCCAGCGCTCCACAGCTTCGCGCAGGGGAAGGATGGGCTCCCGGCCGTGGGCATCTCCTGCTGCCAGCTCAGCTCAGCTCACAGGGATGTGGCAGAGGAGGACATTAAAAACGGTGCACGTATAGCTGAGGAAATGCTCCGCTGGAGTTTCAGATTTCATTAACCGAGGGTGTAAACGGCACTACTGCAAGAAAGGAATAGACCAAAACCTGCTACTTCACTGACTGATCAGGAGCCTGTGTCTGGGGAAGCTCTGACACTGTCCCCACACCGGCGTGGAGTGACAGTGTGTGAGAGAGCAGATGCTGTGCTGTGCTCTGGGAGCATCTCTCCTGTTCCCCTCCCAGTCACTGGTGGGATCTTGCCCTGGAAGCAGTGCACAAATAATCAGAATTATGACTACAGCTGCAGCTACAGAGCATTGATGCCTCTGTTTCCTGCAGCCCTAATGACAGGCAGGTGTCAGGCGACACGAAAAAATACACAGACAAGGTGTAAGTGGGAGCTCCAACTGCTGTGCAGGGCTGCTGCTTCCCAGTTCTTGTGGGAATGTCACTGCAGAACCTTCCTGAGAGCCTGGGTTTGCTCAGTTTGGTCCTGGCAGCTCCGACTCTCCCTCAGCTCTGGAGTGTGTTGGCACAGAGGCTCGGTGGCAGAGCTGCCAGGCTGCTCCAGGGCTTGCTGGCAGTGGGGACACCAGCCTTCCCCACATCCCTCGTCCCACACAGCCAGAGGTGCTTTCATCTTCTGTGCTTTTTTTACCAAGAAAGTAGATCCCTTGTTTCTCTGACATGTTCTCCTTTAAAGCTGCATGAGAACAGTGAAGACCAGCAGGCAAAGTCAGCCTGACCCAGTGCTTCAATGGCAAATATTAAACTGCAGCGCTCAGAGAAATGATGAAATCTCTACTGGTAGAATTTAACAACCTACTTACACTGGAGCCAACCAGGAGAGATTTATAAAGCTGTAAAACAAGCTAATTCTGTTTTAAATTATTTCAGAACCTCAACAGCACAAGCTGTCTTTAAAATCAAAGGGCAAATTTGACATTAAAAAATGAGATTATACATTGTGGCCAAAATTAAATGCTGTTGACCCAATCACATAACAAGTATTTGTGAGGAATAGCAGGGACAAGGATTTCTGGGATTGTTTCCACTCAAAGAGAAAATTGATGCTAGTCTCCATTTCTCTCAAGCCTCCAGTCCATGCCATTCTAAAAGTCCTCTCCCCCATGACATCCTCCCATGCCCACAATACCTCCCTGCTACTTGTTTGCCCTTTCTCGTGCTCACAAAGGGCTGTGGGGACCATCAGCGCCCAAATCAGCTGGGGCCCACGTCTGCAGAGCGTTTCTCAGAAAACCCCTTGGGCTGCAGAGTCAGGCCTGGGACTTGCCACAGTTCAGCTTTTAGTCACTCAAACCAGAGGTCTGTCACTGCTCTGTCCCTGAGGCTGACAGAGCAGCGTGTGTCCCTGTCACCCACTTCAGTTCAGCCTCGTGTTAATTCCGTGAATAGGAGCGCTGACATCCGAGCCAGCGTTTGCAGCACGGAGCTTTTAACCAAAGCAGGATGCTGGCTGGACTCCAGGACATGCAGTTGTTCTCTGCTTATTACACTAAACCTGCAGTTCTGTTATCCAAATCGTACATCTGAGTAAGCGCCTGCTGCTTCATCTGAAACGCTTTGCTCGGAGCTTACTTGCTTTTTCCAAAAGGTTGTGTGATGTTTTCAGACACTGATTCAGAAATGAGTGTTCGTGTCCTACTGCTTTAATTAGTCACACGGACCGGGGGATGCGCTCGCAAGTGAAGCAACACAGGCTGGCTTCAACCTTCTCCTTCAGCGAGGCAACCCGCGCTCCTCGGGGACGCGAGGACAGCCTCGGCACGGGAAGGACGAGCGCTGGGAATTGCCTGTTTCGCAGGGAACACGGTCATTGCCAGCTGAGTTTTCTGACTGCTCGCCCTTGCTGCTGGCCGGCGCTGTCTGCCCGTCCCTTATCGCCCGGCTGGCAGCGCTGTTATTGCAGCAGCGCCCGCCCCGTCCCGTCCCTCGCTCCTGCCGCAGGCGCTATCTCCGCGCGTGAAACCACACGGGCTTGTTTTTTCCTACCCGCGTTGATAAGAGCCAACAGATGTCAGTGCAGCCTGAACAACACGAGCCCCTTCTGCTCGGGGCTCTGCCCCTGCAGAAACATCCCCGGGTGGGAGTTCCGCCGTCGGGGATACCTGGGCGAGGGGGAGAGCGGCGCCGAGGGCAGGGGGGATGCGCCAGGGGAGGCTGCACGGCTAAAAATACCCGCTAAGGTATTCTTAAAAACACCTTCGAGGGTGCTTATAAACACACGGACTTTTGTTGACAGAACAAGACCGCTCATTTATGCTGTGTATTATCCTTGAAAACCTGCTCTGTTTGTGCAGGGAGTCCCATGACAACCTCGGCTCGCTGAGGGTGCCACAATGATCTCAACAACAAACGTGTCCCTTTATCTGCTGGAGAGGGACAGAGGGGAAGCAGGAAGTATCTGCAGGCTGTAGGAAAAGCAGTTAAGAAATGGAAATAAGCTGCTTTATCAAAATATTGCTTTGCTGTTTTCACAAGTGCGATCCCAGGGGCTTTCTAGCCCAGCTCAGGGCACCTCTTCTGCGGCAGGTTAATGCCAGATACGTGCGTGAAGCCCAGTAAAATCAGTGGAATTGGCTCGGTCATCTGCTGAAATGATGTCTGAATGGAGGGACTTTGACAATGGGATTTTGTCTTTTGGCCATAAATATGTTTTCAGGTGACAGCTCCACGACAGAGAAGGCCTCTCTAGGGAAACTCACACATGGTCTGTTACTGGGGGAGAAAAAAAAAAATTAAAAAAAAAAAGAAAGTATTTTGATATTCCTGAAGGCAAACTGGGGCATGAAGCCACAAACCAAGATAGGCAGGGAAAACCAACCATTAAGATACCAAGGGGAAAGGTAGTAAGTTTTATGTATTTGAGAGTGAAAAGTTTGTACTCTGGAGCTTGGATGGTGGCAGTGGCTGGGTTTGTGCCTGCTCCTCTATCCCCCACTGCAGTGTCAGGACCAGAGAGAAGACAAATGCTGGATCAGGGAATGAAAGAGCTCATGGAAATCTCACATCTGCACAAAGTTAATCAGAATATTAATAAGTTGGATGCTTATCTACTCAGCTACACACCACACACAGTGAAGTGCAGAGCTTTCCTCCTGGAGTCCAGGACTTCTCCCTGTGGCTGATGGCAACCAAGATGGACTGGAAGGGTGTCAGTCAGAACTGGCATTTAGAGCAGGATATTGTCCCCTCCTCAGCTGTATCTACACGCTCCAGCCTCTCCAAATAAAGACTTTGCCTTTTTTGTACTTGGAATGGTCTTGAATGGAATGTCCTAGATGGAGGTGGCTTTGCTCAGCCCTGTGAGCCCAGGTGGAAGCTGAAAGCTGCTGTGCAGTAACAACAACACAATTTGTTGACCATGTCTTCAGTCACTTTGCCATGGCTAGAAGCACCAATACCTCTTGTCATTTTATATCTGAAACACGTTTCAAATGGAGCTAATTCTACCTATCGTGCCTTATCTGTGCATCATGATGTTTACTTTACAGATGAGCCACCTTTAAGATTTAAGAGATGTGATGAGGCCAGTGACTGTGGCTTTGTCGTTATAGGTATCAGGAGCTCTTGATTTTCAGACTTCTTCAGAAAGAAGACAAAAATTTAACAGTTTAGATTGATACTTAAACAAGAATTTAGGAATCCATGATTAAAACTAGGCACTTAGTCACCATTTTTGACCTAAACTACAATGCAGGAAACAGAGAACTGACAGCAAAATATGAGTTAAGTGAAGGAAACAACCAAAAGCATGGACCAGATAGAATCTACTTCAGCTAAAATTAATGGAAAACTCTCACAGTCTGTAGTGGGTGTTCAGTTATACAAACACTGAGCAAATCCCACAAATGTAGATTCCTCTCCTTATGCCCTAAAAGCCTTGTTATGTAACTGGGTGGCAGGATTCATTTTCAGGAGTGCTCAGCCCCCTTTGCTGCTCCAGCCAGACTGTGCACAGCAGTCTCAGGGCCATTTCCAAGAGCTAAGCCTTTACTCAGATGTCTTTAACCACCGTGCCAGGCTACAGCCACCTACACTGGAAAAGCTGAGTGCAAACTGGGGCCCCAGAGAGCGGCTGCCTGTGGGAGGGCAGTGCCAGCAGAGGGGCTGACACGTGCTGCTTTGCACCAAGAAATGAGGCTTGTACACATGGATCACTTACTTGTAACAGCTGTGGGAGTCTGAGTTCAATCATTTTCCCTCCCAAGGTACAAATAAATGCAAATTTTACTCATCTACATTTCTCTTGCTGTCGTATTTCCTAGTGTTGGTCCAAGGTTTTTGCTTACGTGTCCATGTCTCTTCTTTTAACACTGGAGCCTCACAGTTGTTGCCTCTTTTCTTCCTTAATATTTTTTGTATTCTCAGATGGCCCATTCTGCCTTTTAACCTCTCCATCTTTTCCCCCTGTTGCAGATGGTAAAAACAACAGAATAAAAATGCAGAGATCTGCAGCCCAGTGCTCAGGAAAGGGCAACTCTCTATTCCCTTCCTCCCTCCTGAGAGCTGGGGAGAGGTAGATCTTGAAGATAATTTCCTCTTCCATCTTTGAAACTGTGTGTGATTTCCAAAAGCTGTCATTCTGTGTCATGCAGTCTTCACCCCGGTGAAACATGTGACTTTACCCTTGCTGTCACTTTTTGCCACTAACTAAAACTGGTGTAAGGGAAGTGATGAACTGTACCTGCCACTGTTAACAGCTGGAATTCAAGTAACTACATCTGTGCTGCAACCAGGGCAGGGCCACAGCCAGGGCTACAGCAGGATGTGAAATTTCTGATTTCGTGAAACAAGTAATTTGTAAGCTTTATGAGTTATTTTAGGGGTTTGGAATAATAGGATGAGGGAAAGCCCGTTTTCCACTTTGGATCCCTACTTCATTTTCCGATTTCTACTTCAGAGGATGGACATGACAACCATGGTAGGCTTGGTGTGCTTTGCCAAACTTGGCACCTGTACTGGGAAAGTTTTCAGAGTAACCAAACCAAGACAGGCTGACATTAAACTTGTCTTGCTGCAAATTGTACCAGCAGGAAAACTCTGCTTGCCTACCCCCAGAGCCAGGAGGACAAATATGTAGGCTGAATGTTCCTACTAGTTTGTCATTTTAGTTTTTGGTTTGTTTGTCTTTTTCACAGTCCTCAAAAGAGTTTCCTTTCCTTTTGGCAGGTGGCACATGGACAGATCCCCACAAACCAGCCTGTGTCAAAGAACTGTCCTGTCTGTAAGTACAAGATTTGTCTCGTCTCAGTGTCTCTCCAAAAAGCACAGGAAGAGAAAGAAAACTATTAATAATCTTCTAGGCTGACCTTTACATTTTCTTGTTATATTACATTCTCAGGGGTGTGTTCATCAGAAGAACGAACTCTGGGCCCCAGAGGAAAAGGCATTACAACAGTGGAGGCAGAATGAGTCATGTGGGCATTTTGAGGCTGATGTGAGATGGATTTATTCCTGCAACAGGCAGCAACTGCTGCCGAATCCTGGGCTAACAGTGATGTGCAAAGTGAACTTCCCTGCTGTGTAGTGATTTCATTCTTACACTTACTAATTGCTGTACCAATTGCAGGAGATTTTGAAAGAGAAATTTGCATCAAGAAGGCACGGAACTCGTGAGCAAGCACCGAGAGGAGAAATGGAGATTTCAGTGAGAACCACACGGGCTATGTGCAGAGGACAGGCAACAGCACAGAGAGCTGGTTGGAAGGCTTCAGTTCCAGAGTGCAGGATGTGTGGCCAGGCCCCAGAGAGCATTAGTCATCTCATAAGTGAATGCTCAGAGCTGGCCGGAGATGAGTACAAAATACAGCATGACAAAGCTGGCAGGGCTGTGCACAGCCCGTGCTGCCAGGGAGGGGGGTACGGCCACAATCAGCATCATCACCCCAGGCCAGGTAAATTGAGAGAACTGAGGAGCTGAATGTGAAGTTTGTTGTCAGAAGGCAGATGTGGTGCCTTCAGGGGAACTTCATCAGTAACTTCTCCACTGGATGACGGCATTGGCAGAAAATAACAAGAGGTCACTGACAAATATGTGTGGGGCAGGAAGTGAATTAAACATGGGGCATGAAAATGACACGGGTCTTGGCGTCCTCTCCAGCGGGCTCAGGTGTTGTGTCGAGGAGCTCAGGCACAGTGTCCAAAGAGGACACGAGCTCTCCGTGGACCAGGGCTCTCCCTGGCACCGCAGCATCCTCACGATGGGATGTCGGCTCAGGTCCCGACCTGGCAAAAGCCGGGGTGAAACGTCAAACCGCAGCCGCCTCCGGTGCTCCGGGTTGAGGGGAATGGCGAGCG
>VYXD01006479.1:122297-142564 GCA_013397195.1 Hylia prasina
CCGGCCGGGGGTACCGGGGCTGGGGGGGTCCGTGCCCGGCCGCGCCTGCCGCCGTGTGCGGTAGGAGCCGCTGGCCGGCCCGGGCGAAGGAGCAGCCGCATCCCCGTGAAGGTGATGCTCCAGAACGGGGCCGCGGCCGCCTGTCCCCACGCTGGCTGCTCACACAGAGCCGCGCAGCGGGACCGCGGCAGCAGCAGCGGGGGCTGAGCGGGGGCGGCTGTGCCGTAAGGAGGAAGCCCGAGTTCTCTGTGTGCGGGAGTGATTTGCCGTTGTCCGCTCCGCCTCCCCGAATGCACGGCGGCGAGATGCAGCCTCTCGGGCGGTGCGGTTCCATCCAGCGCTGCCCCGTGCACCAGCCCTTGTTCCCTGCACGGCAGCGCGAACCTGCCCTGGACTGCGCAGGGCTCACCGGCAGGGATGCTCCTGCACGGTGACAGCACCGGCATTGCCTTCCCGAGAGGTGCCCGATGGAAAGGCACTTTAATTATTCAATTATGTGATGTCTCAGCTTGTGTAGTGCACGATCCCAACCCAGTCAGGCTTAGAAAGTCATGTACTGGCCTTCAGGTAAGTCGAAGGAGGCTGGAAATGTTTCTACTCCTCCTCCCCCCAGTGCAATGCAGGTGGAATACAGGTTACCCTGAGCACCTTGGAACAATAGAGAATATTTTCAGATGTTCACAAATAATTTAAGCGCCTCTTGCCCTTGGAGTGTGCGTGATTCCGCCAGGCATAAACAGCAAAATTTGGCGTTCATCTTATTGGTGTGTGTTTGCAGCCTATAAAAGAGGAGCAGAATTTTAAGGAGCTTTAGAAAACAATATTGAACCTAGTTTTCTGTGTCTTGGTGGTAGAAGTTTCTATTCCAGAAGCAGAGCTTCTTTTGATGTGGTCGCAGCTTTACTGATGCAAGTCAGTTCATAAAGGTGTCCCTCCTTCTCATGGGAAGGGGGTTGAGCAACACTTGTGGGAAGAGTAAAGCTCATGTGCTGTGACTGTTGGTAAGGAATCACACCTCTACCCAAGGTGCATTCCTTTCCAGCACACCATACCTGTAGGTGTGTTATCGTTTGGTGTTTGGTTTTAATTTATTTCCAGTTTGTTCTGCAGTGAACAAGTGCGTGAAGGAGGAGCCGTGAGAACTTTTCTTTCTTTGTAGATTAAATAAGTCAAAAAACCCCCCAAGAGCAGGGCTAGTTTTGATGTTAATCTGCAAGCCGTTAAGTCATAAAGGCTATCTGATACAGGCTTCTGTAGGCAGTATTTCAGTTGCCTGGTTTTTAATAAAGAGCTGGGTTTTGCTGCAATGACATTGAACACTGAGTGAGTTAAACAACACATCTGAGTGGTTTAGAGTTGTCTATGGTGAAGCCAACAGAGCTTTCTTTGTCGAAATACTGATTTATAAATCTGATGGATATGAGTCAGTGTTATGCTGGCAGTCGTTTATTATATTTCAGCCTGGACTTGAATAGCAGGAAGTCACTTTTTGGCCCTCTTGTAAATCTTGGGATGCCTAAGAGACCCATTTCCCTGCTCCTTGCACAGGGACTGTCAGTTTTCCAGTTAGCTTCCTTCCCTTGCTGCTTCTCCCCTGCATCCCACTCTCACTGTTCCTTTGAGAATTTTCTGTTTCTAAACTGGAATATGGAGTTTGGGGTACATTTGGTGATCCTTCATGTACGTGAGCAGGTGTTGCTGCCACAGCTGAGTGTGTCTGCACTGAGATTGCTTAGGGATTGCACAGGCACATGGAGCAGGGGGGTGATGTTGAATGCAGGGGGCAGGAGCATCCAGCTGGGATTTAAAGCTGCAGCTGAGTCTTTCTCTAAGGAATGGAGTTAGGGTGAGGAAAAAGTGCAGAGCCAGGAATGTCTCCTCGCTTGTGCTGAAGCTCAATAGCAAAAGCTACAGTAGATACTTGGAGTTTCTCACTTTTGTTCCCAGTTTTTAGGCTGACGTGCTCCTATAGGAGTGCATGGCTGACATGGACAGCGAAGGACACCAGGGTGCCAGCTCTTTCTTTGAGAGTAACAGGTTTTAAATCAAACCTGCTCTGATCTCTCAGGTCTGTCCTGTCCCCAAGGCTAAATTATTTGTAACATATGGCTGCAGTAGCTCGTGCACTTCCAAGGGCTGTGCTGGGAATGTGGAGTGTTCCTTCCTATGGCTGGGCTGTACAGGACACAGGGAGAGCACGAAGCCGCTGTGCCTGTGCTGTGGGGTTTGGTGTTGTGTGTGTGTAACTTACGTGTCTGTTACTCCAAGTACACCTGATACTGATCTTCCCACGTTCCTTTTTTTGGAAGGAGAACTTCATCATTTTATCTGTGTGCTCAGGAGTTTGCAGTGTAGTTACTCAGTGGACAGCTTTATGCTGTTAATTGATTTAGGTTTCTTTAATAATTTTTCAGTCCTTTTTCATCGCCACTGTTGCATAAGATAAAATCTCAAGCCCTGGAACTTCTCCTAATTTCAGCAGAGCAAAGATCTTGCATCTGCTCTGTTTTGGATGCAATAATCTTACTTTGTACTTGCAGCAGAGTAGTGGGAGGTTTTTTGCTTTGTTTTTGTGAGATTCTCAACCAGGTGTAATCTTAGTGGATTTTGTTTAGGGAACTGTACAAGTCACAACTTCAAGATTACAATCACTGTTATGCTGGCAGCATAGTGTGACTTCAGGGATACTACTGGGAATAGGAGGTGATTTTTCATTGCATGGGGGTTGTTTTTTTGTTGGAGAACAATCCTGGCTCTAAAAGTGAAAGTCTGTGATTATGGGGGAAAATATTTTAAACTTTGTCATAAAACAATTCCACTACCCATGTGCTTTCTTACTGGTGACAGTAATGTGGGTTTTCCTCTATCTTTTTTTTTTTTTCTTTTTTTCTTTCCTTTTAAAGAGCTCTGAATATGAATCTGGTTTGCTGTAAGAGAGTGAACTGGGGCTGGTCCCCTCTCAGTGCTTTGCCAATCTCTCTGTACTTGGCTTTTTCACTCTCTCAGGCTCAACTCTTGCCTATGTAAAAAGTACTTGTAGCTAATTCCCATCTTGGAAAGGAACTGTGGATATCGATATATGAATAGAGATATATGCACTCGTCACTCTAAATATTTATATTAAACTACAGCTTATAAAATAATAACCATTATAAATCTTCCCTACATCAGCACTTAAGTAAAAATGGTTTTAACAGAAATATTTGCTGGTGCAGATATGAATATAGGGTATGCAAATGGCAAGTTTTTATGGGAAAATGTATTAGACAGAAGAAAAACACACTTGAAAAAGCTGGGAAATATCAGTGTGAAGACTGACCACAGTCACCCTCTCTGTGTGTGCTGCATGGTAAGCCCCTGCCTGCCATATAATTAAAGACTGTCTTGTATGGTTTACATTGTATTTTTTTCCACAGGGCTCCTACTTCATTCAGGGCACAAGATGGATGTTGTGTAGTGAATGAGCAGCTATTCAATATTCTTATCCTCCTCATACAATGTGTCACCCTGTGCCCTATTTGAGACACTCCGTCCATACCCTGTGCTGAATAAAGAACTGTTGAACTCTTCATGCTGTAGCACTGATCACTGCAGGGACTGAATGCTTCACAAATGTCAGTGCATGGCACTGCTGTGGAATGAGGTGGTATCCTCCTCCTTTTGTGGATGCTGGAGGGGAAAATGCCACCAAAGACTAAAGCTGAAATTGTCCAAAGGCACCACGGATTTTATATGCCCTGTCTTTGCTAAACGCTAATTTTAATCTGTAGTACCCAACTTTTTTGGGTTTGTTTGTGGTTTTTTTGTAAATACTTTCTGTATTTAGATCATGGATCTCGTTGTGAACACTCAGCACGTTGGTAAAGTGAGCTTTAGGTGCTCTGAAGTGCAGCCCAGGAGTGAGGAGCACAGCTGGTTATCCCTGATGGAAGCTGTGTGCTGCTCTGCTGGTCGGGGCAGCTCTGTGGCAGACTGAAGCTGGGGTTGGTTTTGTTTTTGTCATGTAATGGCAAATCCCACAAAATATTCCTTCTCTTGTGGTGACTCCCTATCTTGCTAGCTCCCTGGGAGGTGGTTATCTTGGCACTGCTTCTCTTGGGATGGTATGGGAGAGGAAGACACCCAGTTACAAAGACAAGCATGTGCTCAAGCACTTGACAAAATTCCATCTTGTTGACAAGATTTTCATTCACTTGCAGCCAGGTTGTTTCTTGTGCCCCATGTATTATGAGCTGCAAGAGAGGGCACACACCCTGCTGAAAAGCATGTTATCCTCAGAAGATCATGTAAAAGATGTACAGGACAAAACAGACTAAAAATGCAGAGGGAATCTTTATCCTGGTGCTTCCTAATTCTCAAGAACAAGATTTTTCACGTTAAACATCTTACACCAAGTTGGGATTAAATTTCCCCTTTAAGAAAAGCAGGAATAGGACAAAAAAATTCAAGGGAATGCCTGTGATGTGTGTATCTTGTAGCAGCCTGCATACTGTGATACCAGCTGGAGAGGCAGCAGTGTGCACTTCTCCAAATGGACTGTCTTTAGTGGTGAAGGAATTACAATATTTTCCAATAGGGCTCCCAGTAATTACCAGATACTACAAGAACACTTGGACATGGGAATCTCTGTGGTTTCCATCTGCCCAGTGCAGACATGACAATCCTGCTGTGGGCAGCAAGGAGGTGGAATGCTAATTATGGATCTTCCTTTGCAATGAGGAGCCTCTGCAAGAGGAGTCCTACTCTGTTCCCACTGCTGCATCCAAAATGTGATGCTTTTTCAGTCAGTAAATGGAGAACTTCTGGATTGGAATATGTTCACCCCAAACAAAAATAACTAGGAAGCTTTGCAAAGTTTAAGAAAGCTTTACCCAGTGTGCAAGCAATGCTGGCTGCACCTGTGATGTGATTTGTGATTGACTGCTGAATCTCACAACAACTTAGTGTCCTCAGCAGTGACACCTCTATGCTTTAGATCACTTTGTAACATAGTTTCTCTCCTGCTCTCATTTGAAATTTCATAGGAAGAGGAGAGGCAAGCTACTTCTCATTTCCTGCTCTGTTTTGTTCTGTTTTGTTTTGGTTGGTTTTGTTTTTGTTTGGGTTTTTCTTTTCCTTGAGAGCTCCTGATAGTGACTTTCCTCCACATAAACAAAAAGATCATTAGTCTCAGGCAGACACATGACGTGGAGAGCTTCAGCCAGCAGATCTGAAGTTTGGCAAAGTTTGAGCTGCTTCAAACAGGGTGTGGCAGGGGAAGGTGTCTGAGGAGCTGGAGCTGCACTGCTCTGAGTGTGTGAGAATGGAGGGCTGCTAATGGATGGCAATGCTGTGTGAGGCAAGGTGGATGTTCTCTAGAGGGATCTGAACTGCAAACTAATTACTTTCACAGCTGTAGCTAATGCTGAAGGGATGCTCTGTGCATGTGTAAGCATGGATTTTTGTGGGAAGGGGGTGTGGAGTCTGAAGGATCCCCTGATCCCCAGGACCATGCCTGTGCAGTCACACAGCAGTGTAAATACACATAGTTTCTCCCTTTCCCTAGCAGAGATGCCATCTCTGTGTAGTGGTAATCTGGCTTTTTTTACTCATTAAATGCCTGGTGCCATAAAGATCATCATCCATCACTCTAGAGAGGCTGCATTCATCTGTAGCCATGGATCTAATTTCAGTTATCCGAGAATTTTTATTTTTGAAGCTCAAACTCCACCCCAACAGTGCTCTCTTTCTGACTGACTTTTTTGAGCTTGTGATCCTGTTGCTTGCTCAGCACCACCTGCTTCCAGAGCAGGCAAAATGTCTTGCTTGCTTCTGTGCAACTGCTGGCACCATTCTCCACTGGGACATCTTAAACTGAACTGTCTCCTGTGCAAGGGCTTCCCTAGAGGAAATGCCTGGAGGAGTGCAGTTAATTACATGCAGTTCTTCCCCGGCCCCCTTAAATTTGGGAGTGTCCTTATTCACAAATATGCATGATTTCATTGAATTTCGTTCTAATTGCCACAATTTAAAAATGTCAGGAAAAGAGCTTGGCAATTCCCTGGTGTGAGGACAACTCAGATGCTTTTCATGAGAAAGCCCAGTTACCAGGCATATAAATCAGTGATGGTTTAGATATTCAGACCTGAAGAATGTGTCTTGAGAAGTTGAACTCCATGACTTATTCTTATTGTTCCCCTGCTCAGTGAAGCAGCTGAGAACCAAGCCATGCAACCTTTATAAATAGCTCAGCCAAAGTTTTCTTTACTTCCTCTAATGTGTTCCTTCTCCAAAAAAACCCCACAGTGTCTGTGTCTGGGCAGCATTTTAAAAGATCTGTATGCCACTAAGAGGGCAGAAAAGCTGATGGGTATTCTCTGCATTGAGGAGTGGGGGGAGGCAGCAGGTGTCACACAGATGTCAGAAGGTTGATATTTTTGTTTTGCCAAGTGAAGGAAGGGGGTGTTGAGGAGGATGGGTTGGTTCCTAGCATGGAATAAGATGCAGTTTTACAATCTACAGTCTTACTCTGTTTAGCCACTTCTGTCTCAGTGTTTTGGAAGAAGGAACAAGCCCTGTCACAGCTGTGCTTCCTCTGCATTATGTTACAGGAGACCTGAAACCAAATAAGTTGCTTTTATAATGTAATGTTTGCATTTTGGGAGCATTCCTTTGACTTTGAAATGAGTCACATCTTGCCCCTGTGCCGTTTCTGACTGCTGAGGGTGCCTTGCAGAGCAACTTGTGAGGTGTGTGCTGCTCCCCTGGGCAGCCAGAAACCTGAGCCTCAGCTGTAAATTGTTCCTGTCACATTGCAGAGATTTTAGATTTCACTGATACCTGGAACAATTCAGATCATGGGCTTGCTGCTGGCGAATGTGTGTTGTGTGCCAGCCCCTGCAGGGACCAGAGGCTGCTGGAAGGGATTCTCCAGGCTTTAGTCCTTTCTGACTTTTCAATTTTGCTTTTGGCAGTTTGAGTGGGACACCAACAGCTGGGCAGTCCTGTCAGGCACTTTGTTGGAGGTGATGAGCTGTGCTGGCTTCGTGGTGGAGGTGACAAACACACCTGAGCCCACGTGCCCTGGAGAGCAGAGAGCCTGGCATGGAAACCACAGCTTTTGTCACAGAACTTGGGTGTTCTGGTCCCTGGGGCACACAGGACTTGGGCTCTGCCTGCTTGGCAGCTCTGATGGGGAGATGCTGCTGCAGAAATGAGGGGGAAAAGGCACTTTTTAGGGTTTGACCTTCTCTTTCTCTGTGTCATCCTCATTGCACGTACACCACCTCTTCCTCTTTCCTACCCCACCCCCCACCCAACACAATTTTTAGTTTGTGGGCTGTATTTGTTTGGGTTTGCATTTTTCCTGGTTGTTTTTCATGCTGAAATCTCAGGATCACTGCTTGGCTGGGAGGTTTTCTAGAGCACAGAGGGATTTGTGCAACTGGGACTTAGCATAGGGAGCAAATGTAGATACTGAGGAGAAGGGGATGGTATTGTGAGCTGAAAATCTGCCTTCAGATGTTTTGGGTTTTTTATAAATACCAGTTTAAACTGTCTGCTAGGAAGAAAAATACTCTGTGAAATACTGTCTTGATGCTTTCCCTGCCTTGCCTCCACACAGAAAATTCACAATTTGATACAACTGATTTTTCCCTGCTGATGAAAAGCATGGAACAAATTCCTTTTAGACTGTAAAAGCTGAAAGATATTTTCTCCCCTGATCCCTTAACACTACCTGTGCTCTCATTTCTCCCAGCTTCTGTGAAGCTCAGCCTCATCTGTAGCATTTTGTGGGTTTAGGTAGTGAGTGATGCAGGACTTGCTCATATTTCAGAAGAATATGTATTTGTTTTTAACAGCACTTCAGATTTGCACAAGGAAAATGCTGCTTCTCATCTCTTTTCCCCAAACAAAAATAATCATGAAATTTGAGTGGATAATTCTTAAACATGTATATATCCAAGTGATGCCAGTGGGATTATTCCTGTGAGCAAGGGCAGTGTCCACTGTCCCCTCAGAGTCACCTGTGTGCTGCCATCCCACCTGGACACTCCATCCCCTGGGCAAGGCACAGGGACACACCTTGAAACTGGATGTAACCCACTTCAGTGCAGAACCAGCCAGTGTAGCCTGAATATCACTGTCAAGCCCAAATGGGAGTTTTATGGTACAAAGGAATTCAAGAAAATGTTATTTAAAACTTTGTTTGCCGTTGAATTATTCCACACTAGGAGGTTTGAGAATCTGTTGCTTCTAGTAGAGGTCTAAGCAAAATCTAAATACTGCAAAGGTATTTAGTGTTCAGGATTATTTTGGGAGGGGGCTGAGGAAAGGCCTGATAAGGTATGTACTTGACCGCATGTAGTTAAAAATATTATTTGGAATATAAACTTCCTTGTCTGAAGACCAGCTTTATGCACAAAGTCAAAAAGCACAAAAAGCAGTTCTCCTCCTGGCCTCCATAAGTATACCTTAATGCTGCTGAATCCTGGAAATTATGCAGGGCATGCTTTTTAAATGTTGATTTTGACTTCTTGCCTGGGACCAAGTGTAAAGTCTTTCCAAGGAAATACTTAGAAGACTTGCAATGAAACCCAAAAGCTGCTGCCAAACCTTAGTTTTTAGAAAGGGAGTAGGGGGCAATCTAGCCTGTTAAAAACTTCCAGTTGTTTGTAATTAAATCCACTTCTTCTGTGCACAATAAACATATACTTAGAAAAAGATCGTTTTACATAATACTTATGTGGTTTGGTGCTGCTTTTCAGCTGCTAAAAATCAAGCAGTAGGCTTGCTATTTTTGTCTGGGAAGGTCTGTGAGAGCTGGGAAGCCAGGGCTGATGCAGCTGTGCCACCGCAGTGGCACGGATCCATGTATCCAGTGGTGACACGCAGGGCGAGCCAGGGAATCCTTTTCTCATCATGAACCATCTTTCCCACTAGTTCAAGTTTGTTTTGGATTGACAGGGATGGGAATGAGGAGGAGATAAAAATATCCCGTCCGCACGTCCCTCCTCGCCAGCAGCAGCAGCAGCTCGTGGCTTTGGTGGAAACTCTGGGGTTGCAGGAACTTCTCATCGCTTTGGGGGGTGGCAGGAGGC
Source organism: Hylia prasina (assembly GCA_013397195.1). Lineage (NCBI taxonomy): Eukaryota > Metazoa > Chordata > Aves > Passeriformes > Sylviidae > Hylia > Hylia prasina. Next base: position 131,378 of record VYXD01006479.1, read on the forward strand.
AGGACCACCAAATCCTCACCACCCTGAGCTTGGTCTGCACGGTTCATTCAAGATTGTTTCAAATCCACTGCCATGGTTTGGCTGGAGGATGGGACATGTAGGGTGAGGGAAACAGCCCGAGTGTGAGTTTATCCAAGAGACGAATTTTAAATTCACTCTTGTCAAGGGAGGGGATTTTTTTCCAGGATGGCATGGAGAAATTGAGAGTTTTTACTGGGTAGGTTGCTCGAGCTGCTGGGTGCTGTGATGGAGTATACACAAGGCATAGAAAGAGCAGAGAGGAGCAGCTTAGAGGTATTATCTCGTGACATAAGAAAAACTATGAAGCCTTGTAGAGCAGATTTGTTAGGATTTGAGATGAAAATCCCTGTTGCTTGCTGAGATTATCCCCCAGCATATGGCAGGGAATGTAACAGAGAGATAGAATTAGCTGCTAATGATCTGGACACCTCTTGAAAACAGATGTTTGTAGTCCCATATAACTGCTTGCTGTTTTGTTTGTCCAAAATCTGGATTACTCAACAACAGGCCTGGCATGGTATTAGAGTGCTTACTATCTTCATTTCCTACTGATCTCACCCAGAACAGATCACCTCTTTCTTAGGAGTACTGCTGCAGTAATCTAATGTGAAATTGGGATGGAGAATTAGGGAAATTACTCTCACTGCAGTGCCAGCAGGCCGAGTTAGCCAAGGGTCAGGGAGCCGTGGGGAACCTGCAGACATCTCCTTGGGCAGCCCAGGACATCTCCTTGGGCAACCCAGGATGTTTCCATGATGCTCTGGCACTACCCCACTGCTATTGCAGGGTTCACTTGGGGTTTCTTGAGACGATGAGTTTTTGATAGATCTCTATGGCAAATGATGCTGCAGTTGAGGAGGAGATTGCTCAGACTCAGTGCTCCTGCATGGGTAAACACATGATGTAAAAACCCCTGTGTTACACATTTTGGTAGTTTTGGTACCCCCTTACTCACCCTGACTTGGAGCTGTTGTCAATAAATACCTGATTATCCCTCACTGTTGTTTAAGGCACTGACGTTTCCAACTCAGGGATGGAATTCCCATAGCTTCTCTTTGGGATCTCTTAATTTATTTGTTACTTGAACAATCTGCTTGATAATGCTCTTGCTATGCTTAAATTTCCTTACATTCAAAAAAATCCTTCCTAGGTTACTTTTCTTAATTCACATTATTTGGAAGACATCTTCTTGGAGCTGGAAACCTTTAAGGTGGGGAAAAAATTGTTAGCTGTCAGTTCAGCTCATCTATTTTCCACCCCTTCCTTCATGTTAAATTTCCTTTTGGACTTAATCTTTTACAATAAAAGCAAGACCTTAGCCTCAGTAAGTGAGAGTAAGTTCTCTTAGAAAGTAAGTTCTCTTCTAAGTGAGATTCTTTTGACCTGGCATCATCTTCGTTACAAGGCTTCACATGCTGCAGTACAATAATATTTTTCTTGTGGTGCAATGAACAGCTCTGCGGACACTGTTCCAGATGGGGTCATTTTTTCTGAAAATTAGCAACTGCCTTAATAGATATTTTCTGTGGCTTCCAAACTGTGTGGTGTTGCTTGAACGAAAATGTAATTCCACTGAGAGATTTCAAGCCCAGCTTTTGTTGGGCTTCCAGAAATATTTCTTTTAAATAGTATTTGTAGAGTCAAAACGAGTTTGCGAGTGTATTGTGCTTGCATGTCGCAGTTGTGTCTTTAGAATTAGATGGAAAATCTGAATATTATCTGGTATGTTATTCTCAAAGAACAGCATTTTCATGCAGGCTACTTGTTGATGTAAGGGTTAAACTGTGGCAAATGTACTTTGAAACAACTGGAATATTTCTTTGCATCAAGAGCAAAAAGCCCAGTTCTCTGCCTCCAGACATACTTGCAAAGCTTCACCTCAGACCTGTTAATTTTCTGTAGTTTTAAAATGGTCATTTGAGATTGCAATTTTAATGTGAACAACTTGCTTCTGATCACTTGAAACTTCTGTGGAGAGGTGTAGAGGATTCTTACACAAACAAAATGTGATGTGTTTTCATGAAATCCTTGGTGGTGGCTGCTCTAGCAGGACATGAGTGGACTCTCAGGAGCATTTGCTTGAGTTCTTCTTTGTCACAGACAAACATGGAAAATGCAGGAAATAATGAAAAATCTACCAGGACATAGTACAAGCCTTAGAATCACAGATACTTTTCAGAATATCAGTTTCTAAATAGTTGAATTTATTCCAGAGAAATTCCAATATTTTTGTTGTTTATTCAGCTAATATCATTAGTGTGACCAATAGCAAACTATTAAATTTAAACTGTGCTGCTTCCAAGTCTTTTAAGATTACAGGATCTGTAATTGCTTTTGAGACGAAGAGTTTGTAGTTCAGTCCCATATTCTTTTTGTAGCTCATCGCCTCTCCTGGTTCTATCCTGAGCCACCACCACACTCAATCATTCCTTGTGCTAGGCAGGATGTTTTTTAATGCCAAAACCACAGTGACTGTTCCAATTCTTTCTTACAGCTTCATCAGGTGAAGGGCCCTGAGCCACCTTCAGGCCTTGCCCCGGCGCGCTGCGCCCGCTGTGCTTTTGAGGGTGGGCAGCCATGGCCCCGGCCGTGGCTCACACACCACATTCCATGAACAGCCTGGCTCTGGACAAGGTGCAAAAGGCACAGCAAAAGGCACTGGGCAAGCCCCGGGTGTGGGCAAGAACAGCCCTTTGTGTTTGTGCGCTCGGGATCGAGCAGGGTTTGTGCTGGAGCACGGAAGTGCCTCATCCTTTCGCACCGGAGGCCCGGGAGATGCTGTTGGAGCTTTTGTGTTTGAAGAGGGAGAGTGGGGTTTTTGTACAGCCAAAGAGCTAAAGCTGTGCCTGCAGGGTGGGAGAGATCCCTGCCAGCTCCCCATGGGAACAGGGCTGGGAGGGCATGAATTTGTGAGGTCTGTGAGGGCAGTTCGGTTCAGTTGAGCTCTCTTGTGAAGATGTCACAAGAGTGCGTGTCTTGGCCGTTAGGAACTTGTCCATGCTGCATTCTTAGAAGAGATTCCTATTTTATTTTTTAAATTTTATCCTCCACCTGCATCCTACTATGCATAAAGTCTTGCTTCTGTGACTTGAGAAGCAGCAATTTTCCAGTGCTTCCCAAAATTTTCTCCAGAAAGGGATAATGTCACATCTGACCCAGATGCTTTTGGAAAACAGTGTGTCATGTCTCAGCACAGTAAGTTCTGGGAGGGACCCTCACACTCGGGAGCTGATCACAGCAGTGAGGACTGTGTTGGGGAAGAGAGCTTTTCCTTGGATTGACTCGAGGGACAGTCAGACACTTTGGTTTGGCTGGCTTGGCCCTATTTCCAAGCTGGACCTTCTTATTTCTCAAGTAGGAGTAGTGTCCCTGGACCTCTAAAACCGCCAATATTTTTTCTCCTCCTGTCCTTTGATTAAGGACTTGTTTGTTGACACTTCGGTGGGTTGTGGCTCTGATGACAGCAGCCCTTGTGTCAACCAAGACACTGTTGATAGTTCCTGGCTTTGTCTCTGCTTCCTAGATGTGGTCAGATAGAGGTTCTAATGGTCTTCCAAGTTGTAAGTAGGGATAATTCTCAGTAGAAAAGTCAAATCAGTATTTTTGTATTCAGCAATTTAGATTTTTGCATTTCTCCAACTGTTCCCTGTGCGTATATGTGGACCAGACAGAAGAACAATGACAAGGCTATGCAGATCTCCAAGCTAATTTTAAGTCTACCTGAAAAAGCAGATGTGTAGGATGAAATATAGGGGTCCTATTTGCTCAATAAATGTTTAAAAAGTTAATTATGTACATATTGTAAGAGAACTTTTCAATGGAAAGTGACTGAACCTACCGTGGTAGTGTTTCCAGTGAACAAAATGTGGTGTAAAGTTCAGATTTATGTTTCTTATTATAGCTTAGCGGGTTTCATCTTAAAGGAGTTTTAATAGGTGCCAAATGCTCTCAATATCTGTCAAGATCAATTATAGATGAGATTTTTTTTTCTGTTTTTGCATGGAGCAGGAAACGTGAAGCATCTTACTGGAGTTGTTCCTAGAAGGTTGGAACTTTGCAGATGTGTGAGGTTTTCATATATCGTGGTAAAATGCTAAATCTGAAGCTCAGCAAATTACTCTGCTGGCTGTTAAGAGAAGATTCCAGCTGTTGCTGGGTCGGCAGGAAAAGAGATGAGATTGAAAGATTTCCAGCCCTGCCAAATGGAGATGTCCTGGTGGGTAACTGGTCCCATAGGAAAGGTGTAGGAGCAGCAACGTTGGGGCCTTGCTGTGATTGTTTTGGCACCTGTTTAACCCTGGATCCTGGCTTTATTAGCCCTGGCTTTAGTTCCAGGTTCTATTACTCTCTCTTAGCGCAAAGGAGAAATCCCCACCAGGTAGATGCCAGGTCAAAATCACACCAACGTTTCCGTGGCAAAAATACCAAAATCAAACAATCAAAAAATCAACCATCTTTGGCAAAGGATCAAATACGACTTTTAATTCAACATAAAGCCACTTACCATAGCATTACTTAGTGTTAATTTAGCATTTACTTAGCATAGAATTAGCCCAACTGAGAAAAACCTTTCAACTTATCACAGCTTGGCTGTCGGGCTGCTGCTGTCCCAAGGCCCCTTGAGCTGTCCTGAGGGCTTCAGCAAGTCAGAACTCAAGGGTAGAATGTGCTGCTCTGGTTTCCAGCTATAAACACAGAGATCAGTGTCGTGTCACAACTAGAACTGTTAAAGTTGGTCGTGCACTGTTTGTTCTCACTTGGTTTTTTTAAGCGTAACTCTTCCCTGCCACAGAAGACTGTAGCAGAACGGATTAGTTTGTTTGCAGATAAAGTGCTGAGTTTGTGCTCTGTTCTTTGTTTTCTTGACAAATGTCGGGTTTAGGGCATCTTTCTTTGATTGCTTTCCCTTTACTAACTTTGTCCCTGCCTTTTTACACTTGGAGTTGTTTTTTGACATATAAGCAGTAATTACAAAAATATCAATATATTTTTGTAAGACTGACACTGAAGTTGTCCGTAATCTTTGGCAGAGCAGTTCATATACTCTTGGATGTGTTGCCCAGCACACCTCCTTTACCATATTTCTCTTTTCTCAAATTTGAAGTCTGGCTTTTTCTGAAACACTGTCAGTGGAATTTTTAAATATGAAACTGTTAAGGACACAGAGCACTATTATAAAATGATGGGGAAATACAGTGCTGCAGAAATATTAAAAAAAAAATTGTGAAAGGTCTTTCCTGTTGTCACTGTTTCCCTTCACTCTTTCTCTGTTAAGCAGTCAGTATTGATCAAAGTTAGAAGTCCTAGTTCACCCCCAATATATTTTTTTTGAGAAAACCATATAACTCCTGCAATGAAAAACATTGAGTGTGCCAGTCAAAATTGAGAAAAAACAAGATATGGAAGTCCTATAATTAAAAAAAAAGGATGTTATCAAATGTGTTGCACTGGCAGAACTTTTGAACAGTTTTCTCAGACTGGCAAGTTGTAACTTCACTCTAAAAAGACTTTTCCCTCCAGCTTGTTTGACATTGGAGCAGGAAAAAATTGTGGGGCTAATTACACGAGTTCAGAAGGAGCTGAAACATTACCATAGCCCATGGAGAACAAAGGAGTCTCTGACGCTGGAGGCAGATGTGTGCTGGGGGTAGAACCTCAAGAAAACAATCCCAAACGGGGGGGATCATGGAGCTGGCACTGAGCATCCCAAAGTGCATCAGCATCCTGCAGGACCTGGCTCTTGAAAGAAGGAATGTGGGAAGGATGCAGTGGAGAATGTAGCAGGTGGAAGGTGCAGGAGGGATGTGGGCTTATTTGTGAGTGCTAAGAAGCCCTTGCAGGGAGGATGCTATTAAAGACCAGGGAAAATAGTGCAAAATAGGGTAATCAACATGCCCATAAAGAACTACAGCAGCTCATGTATTCCTTTCCAAGGGAAATGGGTGCTTACATCTTCATCCCAAATTTTGTTTTTCTTTAGTTTCATGAACACATATGCTTTCTCACACTTTCTCATTTAACTTAAAGCAAGGAAATTATAAGAAAAATTACAAATGAAACTGGTTTTGTGTCGTCCTTCCACTTTATCATTTTGTGCAAATATAACTAGGTGCTAACCTTGAATGTTTAATGTTAGGACTAACTTCTGCTCATTGTTTACCAAAATAGGGCCACTGTGTAACAGCAATAATGTAAGTTAGCGTCAACACCGGGCACTGACATTTTAACAGAAGACTTGAGTTCATAATAAAACCAAGTCAAGGTTTTTAGGGTGAGTTAAATTTACTGCAGCAGCGCCCTCAAGTGCTGTGACACTTCCTAGGCCCGGTGGTGGCTGTCCCATGGGACACTGTCATGTGCTGGGGCTTGATTCTTCAGCACATCTAGCCCAGTAAGAGCATGTAAATTATTTTGGTGGCATTTTGAGTGCTCACACAAATCCGTGAGAGTATTTAAATTAATACCACAGTGAAGGGAAGGGTGCTGGTTTGGGAGTTTCCCCTTTAATTGCTCTGTGGTAGGAAAGGTGCTTTCAGGACCAGTTTGGTTGGAAGTGATGGTGGAAGGAGACCTGAGCAGAGGAGCTTTCTTCAGGCAGGTCAGCCATGGGCCAGCTCCTGCAGGATGCTGATGTGGAGTTTGGGATGCTTGGTGCCAGCGGAGCCCAGTGCACAGCTTTATCAACTGCTCTGCAGCTTCCATGGCCTTTTCTTAGTTTGGACTGCAGAGCCAGAGGAGCAGGACCTTCTCTGGGGTGATTCATTACCTTAACAGAGAATTTAGGATTTAGGCATGGTATCCACTCTCCTTTGGTACTGAGGGAACTGTGTCTGTTAGGCTGTGGATTTAACCAGCACACTGTTGGTGTATGGTATAAACTGTATGGACAAAACTATGGCAGCGTAAAACAACCGTGGTCTGCTAGAGGTGTTACACATCCTAAAAATACATTACTATGGATGTGCAAGGAGCCTGTAAGCCCTGGACTGTGTCTTTGCCAGCAGGATTGCAGCTCTCCTTGAGGCAGCTGCTGGAGGGAGCCCTGGTTGCACTCACTCCTCAACTTGTGAGTAATGAAACCCCAGTGGCTCCTGGAATTGCAGCATCTCTCTCAGCTGTCTGACAACGCTGTCTGTGTGATTTCCTCCGTTCTCCAGAATTCCCTTCTCTTGAGCTCTGCACCTCTTGTCTCCCAGCACATCTGATCAAAGTAGGTCAAGTCAGCTTTGTTCAAAAGCAGAACTGCCGAGTGATGCTGCCGCGTCTGGAGAAGCAAATTCAGCCTAAGGGAATGATTCCATGGGGGTAATGCAATCACAGCACCTAATAATTACCTGTATCCACAAAATGAACATCTGAGGCATTGCTCAGAGCAGAAGCCATCACTTGCAACTCTCCCTGTGTAAAAGTAATGCCCTTTCCTCCTAATTATTAAGGAGTATTTTTGTAGAGATACTTCAAAGTCTTTGTTTCATATTCCTAGCATATACTATTCAAATGTGTGTTCTGTAGTGTCCTTTTGTGTGGGTTCTCTGGATCCAGAGGGAATAGCAATTGCAATAGTGATAGCAATCTGTGGAATGAGGAATTGCAACATTTGGGCCATACCCACTCCTTATATTTTAATCTTGAATTAATATTTCTAGAATAAAACAGGAAGAAAGGACGAGGTCAGAGGGAAGAGAATTTAGAAATCATTCAGTTGTTTGACTTATGAGAAAAATGGTGACACATCTTTAAAATAAACAAATACAAAGGTCAGTGGCCAGAAATTCAGTAGCCCAGAGCTTTTTTTTGGCCACTTAAACAAGGAAGTTCTAAAGCCTTTGGCCCAAGTGCTTCTCTGTGCTGCACATGGGGAGTTTCACACAGCTCCTTCCTTAGGTGACCTCAGGCTGGTTTTGATTGGCACGAGGGAAAAAGGATGGTTTTCCTTTTGCTGGGAGTTTCATCACTCTGGAGCAGCCTTGTGAAGAGTTGGTTACTGAAGTCAGTCCTGACTACAGCTCCCTCAGTGCTCCCTGCTGCAGGCTGGAGGAAGATATACTAAAGGTATACCCCTCTCCAGGTGAGACATCCAGCAGGCTCCTTAGGTATTTTGGACCAGAACACAGGGGCAGTGTGTGAAATTCTGTATTTTGGATACATCACACCCTGTATTACAGTATTGCAGGGACAACTTGCATTGCCCCTTTGTTGTCTTTACACCTCTACCATCACCCTCCAAAAAGGAGGGTGGGAGGGAAAGAAAGAAAGGAAAAAAAAACCCCAAACCAACTCAAGAATGCAAAGCCAGACCATGAGGAGAGAAAGGAAGTGGCATTTTTTGGCAAAGCTTCAAGGGGAACAAGCCCAGGGAGTTTGGTTTTGCTGACAGAAGAGGGGGCCAAAGCTGCAAGGACTGAGGGTGGGTTTCAGGTTAAAAAAGGAAGAGGGTGACAGTGGGAAGGAGCCAGGGGAGTGAAGGAGCAGAGTGAAGGGCTGAGCACTCTGGGTGTGTGGGAGAAGCCTCTCCCAAGCAGTGCTGTGGGTGAGACTGGGGTCAGCCTGCCCACAGGAGCTGGGGCTGAGCCTGCCCAGCCTGGGCTACAGCTGCCACTGTCCTCTGGCTACAGTTTTGACATCTGCAATGGGTTATTATTTGGGGGGGGGAAAGAAGTTTGTTGAGCTATACTTTGCTTTAATAATAATAGTATCAATTTCTATAATGTTATTGTGCAGGCATTTATTCATAGCTTGGGTGAAGTTGTACTTTTTTGTCTCTGTCTTGCTTTTGAAACCCAGGGCATAGTGCTTCCATGGCTAATTCAGGTCTTTTGGAGAGATTTGCACTCTCTGCCTGGTTGGGAAGTACCCCCAGCCCCTGGGCTGAACTCTGTGTCTTGTTCAGAAAAATACTTTGCAGAGCAGCCATGGTGAGACAGGTTTGTCCAGGGATGCTTCCATCTTCCTGTGCCTCTGCATGCATGTTTGGCTGTCATTCTGCAACGGCTTGGTGATGGCTAAAATGGAGGATAATCAGGATTTCTTGCAAATACAGAGTTACAACACTGATAGCAATGTGGCTGCAAAGTTTCCATTTCCCTGCTTAAAGCATCTGCTCCCAGAAAAGCATTTGCAGAACCACTGCTGCATTCTCCTATTAATGACTGTCAGGATCATGGTTTTCAGTGATTTTTGCTTCTAGCCTTTCTGAAAGCAGCCTGCAAATGGCACTTGATTGCTAATGTCAAATCCTGGGAGGTGGTTAGTCTGAACCCCTGCCTGTAGCAGGCATCTAAAAGCAGATGGAAATTGGTAAAAATCTGTGTATTATAATAAAAAAAATTATAATGCATGCAAGGAGCACAGCTCCAAGAATTCTGACCAGTCTGCTGCATGTCTGGTTTGGTGATATGTAAAATTTTGGACAGGCACTGGTACACATGGACAGTTTTTGTTCCTGTATAAACAAAGCATGGGAGTGCATACGTGGTCGAGCTATGGAGGGAAAATACAGCCTGAGAACTCCTGTGCAGGCAGGACAGGAGGTGATGTGACTTCCCACTGAAAAGCCAATCAAGAAGAATATCAGAAAAGCAACTGAAATGGGGCTATTAGGAGGAATAAATGTAGGTAATGATGTTGCCAACTGTTACAGTCATTTTTTCTCTGGGTCTCACCATGGTTATTGCTTTTTTTCCCTCAGCTACAATCTGTGGAGCACTGGCACTGAACTTCTGCTGTCAGTCCAAACAAGCCACGTTTTCTACCTCTTAAGAGTTCTGAGAAACGTTTCAAGTGTTCCCAAAAGGCTCATAACTGGAAGGTGTATTTTTCCTTTAAAGTCTCAGAACTTTGGGAGGGTTTGACCCCTTATTTTAAGTGGCTGGGATTTGCACATTTGTGATGAATTTCACTAAAATACTGTTGTGTGTGGCGTGGTGTTTGTTGCCACTGTTCAGTGATGTGTGAGCTACTGTACTCCTCCTGAGGTGGGATTCTTTGTTTTAGCAATGAGAAGAAAATGAGGAAACCTGCACTTCCAAAGAGAAGAAATTTTAAAACGCACAAGCATGTCCATGTGAGATGGGAGGTGACATTTAGTGTGGCACCTGGGTCTCCTCATGGTAAGGAGTGGCTTCCACTGAACTGGGTGCTGGGCCGTGCCCTTGGGACTCTGCTCAGTCACGCAGCTCCTTCTGCTGCACGTGCAGCTTCTGAGTCCTGCACATGCTGTTGGGAATTTCTGACAACAAATTCACAAGGTATTAGTGAAGGAACAAATCCCACAGTGTTGAAATCTGGATGAATAATTACTGCAGATAACACCGGGGTTTATGCCTTTGCCAGTTGTGGTGCCCATTCTTGACCAACTTCTAGATCTGACTCTAACGTTGCCCTCCAGCCCCTCTACACACCCAGACCCAAGAAAGAACAACACCTAGACTTGTCAGGAGTCAATCCAGGAGCTGTTTCCAGCATAATTTCTAGAGCCACCTCTAAAGCCATGTCTAGAGTAATTTCCCATCTCTAAGGTGATTTATAGAAGAACCTTTGAACTTGCCCCTGGGTCAGGGTCTACAGTCACTCCCAACTCTGCTCTGGCGTGAGTTAATGTGTTGGTCACACACAGAGCCAGGCTGGAGCTGCCTCTGGAGCCCCCCCTGTGCTGTCTGCCGGGTGAGGTTCTGCTGGGGCCCCACCACCTCTGCTTTGCCCCCTGCCTCCTCCCTGGACACTGGGCAGCAGGGCACAGGGGGCAGGAGGGCATGGGGCGCCCAGCGTGGCTTACTGCAGTGGTTTTTTCTTGTTCTTGTTTTTTTTTTTCCCGTCACTTGTGCCGCTCTCCCCGGGAAGCAGCAGTCATTTCAATGTGCGCTTTGTGGAAGCAGAGCTGTCTGAGCCCTTTAAGCGGGAGATGAGCTCAGGTAGAAGGAACGCAGAGAGCTCCTTTCATCAGCCAGGGCCCCGCCGGCGGCTGCGGGGCATGTCCGGCCAGTTATAAATGGATCATGTGTTGCTATTTTTAGCCGAGAGAGGATTGTAAATATAAAAGGGTATAAAGTGCAAAACTTAGCAACAGTGGCGTTTGTTTGCTTTTTTCTTTTCTTTTTTTTTTTTTTTTTTTCCCCCCCCCGTCCCCTTTTTTTTTTTTTTTTTTTTTTTTTTTTTTTTTGTTTGTTT